>JAADVE010000285.1:0-23270 GCA_023334595.1 Pythium utonaiense | reverse complement strand
GCGTACATCGTGATGCGCAAGCTCCACGACGTCCACCACATGGCATCGATCCACTACTTTGCAGGCTTTGGCACGATCTTCTCGCTTGTCGTTGTCTTCATAACTGGCTCGGTACGCCTCCTTTCCTTCTCCAAATGATAGAGCGGCAGGTTACTCTCGACTGTCTCTCCTGGTTTGTGTAGCCGCTCGCGATTCCTCCGCTCTGGAGTGTGAGATTGGCATTGATCGCCGCTGCATTCTTCGCATGCATTTGGCTTGCTTTCAATCACCATCGGCTTCCAGCGAGAGAAGGCCGGCATCGCCTCCGTGATGCGCTACTTCGACGTTGTTTTCGTGATCATCTGGGACTCCACATTCCTGGGCGAGCACATCCACGCGTACACGCTTCTAGGCGGCAGCATTATCCTGTCTGGCGCCTCGATCATCGCGTACCGCAAAGTCCACACGAAGTGAGCGTTTTGACCTGGCGTGGTGCCATGTGTGCAGCAGGAGAGGTGTATTTTTTTTTCAAATTGCCTACTGTACTTCCATCAATCGCATGCGTCTGACCACTACTGTACTGCCAGACGACTGGCGCGCTGACTGACTCACCAAAAACCTATCACGAGTGCAGACCCGAGCGTGGAAAGCTAGTCTCTCTCACGGATCGATCGTGCCGTACGATCGCTGCTTGGGCGTGCAGATTGGTGACGCTCGCGGTGTGATGCTTTGACGCAGCGTGAGCTTGTAGTCGGCGTATTCGTCGAGTTCGGAGACCGGATCGCGCCACTTGGCGAGCATGTCTGGCGTCCACACGAAGATGAACACTCCGACACAGAACGCCGAGATGAGATGACCGCAGATCGCCGCAGGAATGACACACACGGGGGACTCGAACATGCGAGGGATGACGGCCCACCAGAGGATGTAGATGTTGTACAGCGGCAGCACGACGCGCGCGAAGAACCAGGCTACATACGTTGTGTAGTAGAAGAACGTGTGGAGACGCGACTTGCCGTAACCGAGCTGTTCGATAAATGTCGCGATGTTCAGTGGGACGACCGCGATCTCCACGAGCAGGAACAGCACGAGCAGGTACGCGTCTACATTGCAGCCAGGGTAGAAGTTGTAGATCAAGTACGGCGTGCTGGTAAGGGGGCAAACGAACGGTGTGAGCATCGTGGGTCGCCTGCAATCGCAACGAGCCGATAGCAAACGTAGGAAACTTACGCAGCGACGATGTGGTGCACGACGAACACCCGCCAGAGCGGCACTTGCCAGCGCAGCAGCACGTAGAGGTCAAACAGAAAGTATCCACACGCTGCAGTGACACACATGCGTTTTCATCAGTCGCTAGAAAAGGCCCATCATCCAACATGAGAGACGAGGCACGTACAGATCGAGAACAACACGCGCGCTCTATCCATAGACCGCAGCGGCATATACTCGGCGTCCCAGTCCTCCCACATCGCCACGTACAGCAATCCTGGCACGATGATCAGTGAGTGGATCGTTGAGTTCACTCTGCATCCATGCAACCCGTCAGTCACTCAGTCAGTCTCCACCATCGTCACGTCCGATTGCAATGCGAGAAAGACGCACCGCGATCCCCAGTCGCCACGCTCTGCAGGAGAAAAATCCCGGAACACCTTGACGTGCGTCCACGAGAGCTTCATGACCACACCGAAGATCACTGCAAAGACTGCAATGGACGCCAGCAGCACCGCCAGTGCGTGGGCCGCCATGGTGTCGCTCGGATCTGCTGGGTGCTCGTGCTCGTGCGACGGAATCGATGGAAAATGGATGGCACGGAGGCTACGCGGCTGCCTGCGACGGGAGCTCGTGCAGTGCGGACTTTCGTGGCCTGTGGCCTGTAGCCTGTGGAGCGCAGCAATTCGAGTCGCGTGTGCGTGTGGCGGACGTCGGACGTCCGAGTGCGAATGCGAGTGCGCGTGGCCGCCAGCGTGGGCCGGTCGGTGCCCGCTCGCCATCACGCGTGGACCCATCTCCCCAATCACGATTAGGACCTCTTCGTTGGAGGGGATCTGGGATCATTTATAGGATCAGAATGATGGTTTAGAGGGTATTATAGCCAATCATAGGAGAGGATCTGTTATTTTGCGACCGTAAAGAGCGGTTAGGGCACGGTCAGATGGATATGAAGTCAGTAAGAGTGTTGGTATGACGAAGGTAGGTACATCTTTTATAGTAGTATACTAAATCCAGTAGAGGGAGTACTATTAGGGTGGACGCACTTAGATAAGATGTATGAATCGAAGAGCTCTTTGGTAGTCATCTCCTCTCAATACATTTCCCACTTGAATATCGGGCGGGAAAATGCGGGTGGCTGCTCCATGCGCATGATGACGATGGGACGGAAAGCAATCGGAAGAGGACTGCAGCTGCTCTGTATGGGCAGTTCACAGCACGAAGTAGTCGGCGTCAGCAGACAGAAGCGCGACGCTGACGCGGCGTCCGTCCTGCGCGCGTGGCAAGTTGCTGGGTGTCGCGAGACGCTGCCGGCGGTCTTTGGGAGCGTTCCGGTGCTGGCGCTTCCGGTGGATGACGACCGTGGCGAAGGCGATCGTACAAGCTAGGCAAACGACAATCGCGATGACATCGTCCCAGACTTGCCAGTTCTCTGTTGAATCCTGGTGCTCGAGAGCTATAGGAGATGAGTAGCTCACGGCGTAGGTGGATGCCGAGAGGCTGTCACAAGTCGGGAGAGTTCCTGTCAAGGCCGTGACATTTGAAGCGTTGGTAGAGCGGCACAAGCGACAAAACGTGAAGGCGATGCAGCCAGGAAGCTGCTGAGATCCTGCGGCGCATTGCGGCTCCACGACAGCGGAGATACTGGTGGGAAAATCCAGGAGAGCTGGGAGATCGACACAAGGAGGGGCGACGGAAGATGACGTGTTGGTGGCTTCGCACGCTTGAAGCGAGGCACTTCGCGACGTTTCTCGGTACTTACAGTATCGACAAGGAGCACGCGCGAAGCATCCATCGATCGTACTGTTTTGGCAGAAGCTATCGGGGATAGCTGAGATGCCAGCCTGGGCCTGGCCGAAGGAGACCGATGCAGCACAGCTGAAGAGCGAGAACTCGTGGGACGGACCGTTCCCCATGGAAGATGCGACGACGTATGGCGGACACAACTCGAAGTTCTCGACGCGGTCTGTGTCACCATCATCGTCTGCGAAGATGTCGATCGCGTCTGCTGTGCGACAGTACCGGCATGTTTCACTGAAGCACCCGACACCAGCAGATGCGTTGTCCTTCGCACACGAAAAGTCTGTGTATCCGAAGATACCAGCAACGTTTTCCTCGAGCGAAACTGCGTGAGAGCACACGTCAATGGAGCTGACTGGTGGTGCCGTCGCCGTTTCAAGCATGCGCTTCGAGGACAAGAGACGAGATGAGAAAGATCCTGGTGGTGATGACAGCAGGGTCGAGCAATTGACCATGTGAGCTGACTGGCTAGTTGTGCGCGTCTTACAGTACCGGCACGTATCGGTCACACAGCCAACGCCACCGATCTTACCGCATGAAGTCTGGGTCAGTGCGCTGATTCCGACAGCAGCGTCGCCTGAAGACACGAGATCAACACACGGATCTCCGCTAGCGGTGGGGGTTAGAGGGAGAATCGGCTCTGTACGATTGGTGATGTCTTCACACGGCATGTACGGGGACGTTTGCGAAGCCTTCTGCACTTTACAGAAGCGGCATAACGCGGAGAAGCAGCCCAGGCCACCGTACTGGCAGACTGAATCTGTCACCGCGGCTAGCCCTTTCGCTGCGTCTCCAGGTGAGACGTACTGCCAGCAAGAATCGCTCGAGCTCGCAGTCGTTGCATTGGTCGAAGTCCCGGTTACCAAGCCTGTGGTGATGGCGTCTTTGGAACATGGGAGCAAGTGGCTGGACTGGATGGTGCTCTTCGTTTTGCAAAAGCGACATGCCAGTGAGAAGCAACCGAGCCCACCGTACTTGCAAGACAGGTCATCAATGGCACTTATACCAGCATCGATATCTCCACGAGGCACACGCTGGAGACACTCTGATAACGGTGGTGGTGGTGTGGCTGGAGCAACAGTTGATGGAAAAGCTGTGGCTGGAAGCGCTGATAGCGGTGGTGGTGTGGCGGGGGTGATGCTCGCTGGTCCAGTGGTCGAAAGTGGAGGTTGTGATGTCGTGAGTGTGGTCGCCGCCGGCAATGGCGTCGATATGGTCGCAGTTGGAGCTGATGGCGTGGGCAAAGAGGTAGTGGTCGTTGGCACTGGGGCTGCCGTTGTCATCTGAGGAATCAACGTTGGTGCTATCGTCGTGTTTGACTGAAACTTTGAGCAATCGAGAAAGTTCACTGACTTGGCACTATCCCACATCTTGCAGAAACGGCACTGGTCGTTGATGCAGCCCTGACCGTTGTCTCCTCCTCCGGCAGCACAGGATGCGTCCACAATCACTTCGACTCCCGCTTGCGAGTTACCCACGGAAGCAAACCCTGAGCATACGTTCGAAGCTGGTTTGCTGGCACTGCCGTCGTAGTTCGGATCGAACGGACACGCTGGGAAGGGAACATCTGCGGCGCTGAACGTCAGCTTGCAGTATCGACATGACGCGGTGAAGCACCCGACACCTACGCAAGACTCCTCCGTGTACGCGAGGATCCCCATTTTGACGTTGCCTTCGTCCATGGCGTGGAGACACGGATCGTCGATGTTGCACCAGTCAACGTTGTCTGCTGTATCAAACACTGCAGACTCGTACAGATACTGCTTGTTAAGCCACGCGTCGTTCTCGTCGGCTACGAGAAGGAGAGGTAAGACAGCGTCCGCAACGTCGTGGGTGACACCAGCCTCCATCGGCACGTTAGCTGAAATATCGACCGCCAAACATCCACTTTTTGGACACGACATGGACGGACTTGCAGGGTCTTCATGCTGCTGTAATGTGACCACGAGAAGCGTCGAGATGTCGTCGTACCAATAGCAATTGGTGCATCCCATGTCGTCCATAGCCTTCATCTCCGTGAGCCTCTCGCCATTCTTGTCGAGTACTTGACTGAGCTGCGTCTCCTCTGGGTACACCAAGGCGATCCTGAAGACATCACCGGCTCTGGCGTTGGAGAACACAAGTTTCAAGTGATTCGGCGTGTGTTTTTCGAACTGGATCGAGTATGACGCGCCTGGTGAGATGATCGGGTGGTACAGCCAGCCCAAAGAAGCAGGTATGTACTGTCCAGTGAATTCGATACTGGGCTGCACTGTCTCGTGGCTCGCAATGACGTTGTTGCGGTGGATCTTCATCGTTCCGTAGAAGATCGGGTCGGTGCTCGTGCCCACACTCACAACATCAAGGTTTGCGTATCGGTGTGGGCAAGCAAGTCCCCACTGCGAGCTGCGTGCGCAGTGTGGAGTTGCGTAGTAATCGTAGTCTGGTAGTAGCGTCGCACCGTTCATGCTTGAGACAGCTCCTTGCTTGTCGACCATCGAAGTCGTCTTGCCGCCATCAGCTTCTCGGTCCGTGATCTGAAACTTGACATCAGTCGCGTCGAAGACAAGGTCTTCAGCGATGAGATTCGTGGACATCACAAATGTGTTGAATTGGCGGGCTCCAATCGCTGGATTGGTCACGTTCAGACACGGTTGCGAGTACCAGTGCGTGAACGTGCAGTTGGAGATGATCATCGGCCCATCGTAGAGCTTGATGCCCATGCGGGCGTCATCCGACCGATCGAGAGCGCTGTCCGACCGGTTCTCCAAGTAATTCACAAACTGCCACGGGCTCTGGACGAGGTTGCCACGGTTTGCCGTTCCACCAACGAAGAGCGAGTTGTTGACGTACGTCTCCATCGACTCCATCGCAGTGTCACCTCGCGTGAGAATCTGCACGCCTTCGGTGACGTCACCCACCACCCAGTGATCAACCGCGACTCGTAACGCTCGGAACCACCCGCCTTGGCGACTGTGATGGACCAGAAAGTCATGGAACACTGGCATGGCGTCGGGCATGTACGTGTACGGCGGTGAGTAGCTTTGCTGTGGGTAATCCAGAGCGTCCAGGTCGGGGCTGTCGACTTTGAAGCCAACTTCGACGCTATGTGCGGTGTTGCGTCGTATCTCTCCAAGTGGAAGCTTGAACGGATGGACGCCAGGATACTTTCCTGTCAAGTAGCTGAGACCTTTAACCTCCAGTCTCGTGTGAATCCAATACGCAGAGCCTTCCACACCGGCGACCACGTTGTCTGTGATCGTGTTGTTCGGATTCGTAATGTAGAACGCACTGAGCGCAATATGCGCGTCAGATCCCAGTCGCACGTGCGTGAGTTTCTCCTTGACCAGGACCACGAGGTTGTGGCGGATCACGTTCTCGCTCTCAGCGCCATCCTCTAACATCAAGGCGTGGCCGGTGATATTGAACGCTACGTTGTTCTCGACGTGGACGCCCTGCGTGCCGTGAATGGCTATGGCACGGAAGTTGGACGCGTGGATGGCATTCGATCGCAAGAACGTGTCGCTAGGCACGCGACCAGCCAAGTGGAAGTGCATCGGATACCGTCCGAGCTGATCGCCTTGGCCAAAGTTCTGCAGCTCCACGCCTTCCACTTGGACCTTGTGAAAATTCTCCAAGAAGATCATGTGTGCGCCGACGTCAGGTGTTGTGGCCTCATCGCAGCCTCGAAAGTGGATGCTTCGTGACAGGAGCCCGACTTCACCACGTTCGTCGACGCCCTCCGTGACGCGTCCGTAGTGCATGAACTGTAGCGGCCTATCGACTTGCACACACGTCGACGTGATGGCTACGATGGATCGTTTCTCAGCTTGATGCGGGTCGAAGTCCGTCGACGAGAGTACGATCTCATCACCAACCTCCCACGTACTCGGTAGATCCATGGGGATACAAGTCGTTCCTGCATGCGCTGTATCGCGAAGCCGCGTCCACGTTTGCGAGCTCGTCCCTTTGGCTCCAAAAAGCGTCAGCGTTCCATTCGCTCGCACGACCACTCCTTTGCGTCTCTCATCTGATGCCAAGAAAGGAGATCTGCACGCGATTTCCACCACAGCCTTCTTCGAGTAAGGCTGCTCACTTGAGCCGATGCGAAAGCCCCCAGCCACGTCGATGTTCCCGACGTGGAGGTGACAATCTCGCTCCTCGTCAACGACCAACTGACCCCCTTCAGCCACATTGAGCGAGCCAGCAACGGTGTTATCACCTCTCAAGATCAGCGTGTCGCCTGCTTGTACGATGAAGTCACTTGGCTCGACGTGGTTCTCCCAGTAGATCACTTCACCCCAGGCTACCTTGCATATAGTACCCAAGACAAGCGTCCAGGCATGGACTCGGTTCGACTTGACCATCTTGCAGCCGAGCACGTACTGGTGGGTCCAAGCGAGATCACAAAATGACGATTGTGGCCAGGCACGACAGGCCAGGCCAAGTGGCCACGCAGAATACCCACTGAACGTGCCGCACATGGGATCTTGCCCTCCAAGCAAGGTTCCATCGTCCATGTCTCGGGTGAGATGTGTATCTGATAACCTATGTAGCTTCTCCACGAGGCGCGCAGGTATAGAGGAAACATCCCGGAACGATGCGAGTAACCACAGACCGGTCTTTGAAGACGACGCGGCGCGTTATGTCATGCTGCTAGCCAAAGACCACTGGCTTCATGCTGAACTCAGTTGTTGTGACCGTAATATGTCACTAGCACTGCGGCGACGCCACTTGAAGTCGTCAGCTTGCAAGCCCAAAGTGATCTGCTATTGGCTCCAAATACGGGAGACTGTTTGCACGCGATGCCAATGATCAGGCATGTCTCTATTATTGCGATTGAGCTAAACGTGGATGAAGCCGTTGCTGGTGAACGCTTGGTTTCCGGCGCTGCCGCGTGGTGGAGTTGACTGAGTTCCTAGCGTCCACGGAGCTTGTCGAGGAGTTCTTGCACTGAGCTTAATGGAGGCTTCACGGGGCCGTGCTGAGGCTGTCGACTCGGTCAAGGTCATTGTCCGTGTCCGCCCACTCAACGCGAAGGAGCGGCAAGAGCAGACCAAGAGCTGCATTCGTATCGCGTCGTCGCCGGACGGCCTCACTTCTAACAACCGGACAGAGTCCAGCGGTCCTCAGCAGCTCGTCGTCGGTAAGGACCGAGCGTTCACATTCGATGAGGTATACGGGATCGACAGCGCGCAGCAGGTACGGTATGGGAAATGGCTTGTAGAATGATTGGTAACTAACCGGCAGTGAATACGCATAGGATGTCTATCGCCACACGGTGGAACCGCTGGTTGACTGCTTCCTCGAGGGCTACAACGCCACAGTGCTGGCGTATGGTCAGACTGGCACTGGTAAAACACACACCATGTCTGGATCATCCGTGGATCCGAAGGGAGGCAAGGGGGACGATCTCCAGGGCATCATCCCTCGGGTACGTTGGATGGTTGCTGGTCTCTACGCTTGTTGGCGTTCTGATTCGTGGTTGCGTAGGTCGTACGAGCGATCTTCGACAAGATGCAAAGCAACCAGCAGCGCAAGGAGTACAATCTTCGAGTCGAGTATATTGAGATCTACAACGAAGAGTTGCGTGACCTCCTCCACCCTGAAACGCCGAGCAAGGTAGCGTATACTTCTAGCTGCTACACATCTGATGGGTGCAACTGAGTCGTCTTTCACTGCATTGGCGCAGCAACTTTCAATTCGAGAAGATGCAGAGGGTAATATTATCATGGCCGGCGTCAAATCGGAGACAGCGCAGTCAAAAGAAGCCGTCTTCCGGCTTTTGTCTCTTGGTGGTGCGTCGAGAGTCACCGGAAGCACGATGATGAATGAGCAATCAAGTCGCTCCCACGCCATCTTCAGTTTGATCATCCAGCAGCGGGACCTCGCATCCGGAGAATGCCGCAAGGCGAAGTTCCATCTCGTGGATCTAGCAGGATCCGAGCGAGCGAAGCGAACTGGTGCTGTCGCTGGCCGATTCAAGGAATCGATCAGCATCAACCAAGGTTTGCTGGCATTGGGCAATGTGATCAGCGCGTTGAGTGATGAAAAGCGCAAGCAGGCAACAAATGAACGGACGTCTTCCGGCCCGGTAGCAGCAGGCACGACCTCGGGAGGCAGTGGTGGTGCGGTGCACGTGCCCTATCGTGACTCGAAGCTCACACGCTTGCTCCAAGACAGTCTAGGTGGGAACGCCAAGACGCTCATGATCGCGTGTGTGAGCCCGGCGACAATCAACTTTGAGGAGACGTTGAACACGCTCAAGTACGCAAACCGAGCCAAGAATATCAAGAACCGGCCGATCGTGAACCAGCAGACACAAGAGGAGAAGCAGAAAGCCGATGATGAGATCGCGCGCATGAAAGAAGAAATCGCACTGCTACAGTCGCAGCTCCAGCAAGGCCAACCACCGTCAACACCAAGCACAGCAGGGTCAACCAGTCGTCCCGAGACGGCGTCTGGGTCCAGTGGACGGCCCCGTCGTCATTCGGTCGCCGTGAGTACATCCACTGCTTCGATACAGCACGATTCTCTCACGGAGCAGCAGCAGACACAGCTACGGAAGAAATGCCGGGCGTATGCTGAAACCATCGAGGCCATGCGGGGGTTGAATGTCGAGGCGATTACGTCGCTTGTGGCGATGGAGCGCGAGATCAAACCACTGGGTCGACCCGTCCAACAAAGACTGAACGAGATCGTCAAGATGCTAAATGCGGCCGTCCAGGCGGTTGGTAGCGTGGAGAGCTCTCTTCGAAAGTCACTCAGTGTAGTACCAGGTGAATCGAGTGCTGCGACTCTCGATGAGACGGGATCCGTTGTGGACGATGAAACCTTCAAGCGTCTCACTAAGGAGCTGACCGATGCAAAGGCAGATTTGGCTCGCGATGAGCAGATCTTTGAGATGAAGAACGCAGAGATCAAGAAGCTACAGGCATTTGTGACAGAAGCCAAGATCAAGAACGAAAAACTCATTCAGCGTGTCCAAGAACTGGAGCGGAGTGGGCAGTTGTGGTCCAGTCTACCTGCGGGAACACAAGCTGACGCTGGTGCAGCCTCTAAGAATGACGACCAAACACACCCAGCAGCAGTCGTATCTGGCACGCGAAGCAGTGGGGAGGTTCATCCTTCGGGCCCAGTGGATACCACTGCTCCGCGCTCGACATCATCGCGCGGCCTGTTCACGAAACGAACAGGCGCATCCACTGGCTTCGAGCCTCAGGAGGACAATGTGCTCATCGGTGCTGATGAGGATGACTCGATGTCGGTGTCCAGGTCGCGAGACAAGAACAGCCAGCAGACGAAGCCTCCATCCACTGCCACGAGACGTAGTACCACATCCAGCCATCGCAACTCGCTCTCCCATCCAACCAATGATGGTCGCGAAGAAAGCACCGTCTCGATGGGCAAGATGGAGAAGCTTCTGGCAACGCTGCGCGGCAAGGTCGAAGAGCTCCAACAACAGAATGTACGTCCTGCAAAAGGAGGTCGCACCTCTTTGCCTGGGTCTTCCTCGTCTTCTTTGCTATCACGCTTCACAGCGACGCGCAAGAAATCGAAAGGCTCGGTGTATTAACACGCATTTGGTTGAGAACGCGTTGGCTCACGTTTGTGTTGTTGAATTCTGTGCCGATTTGTAGGGTGAACTACTTCACAGTCGAGAGGAATCGATGCGACGCTGGCAGCTGGAGCGTCAGCAGTACGAGCGCCAGATTAACGAGGCGGAGCAGGCAATTGAGTCACTTCGCCAAGCCAACCAGAATCTGGAAGATACGCTGATGGAGGATAAAGACAACCAAGCTAAGCCAGTCCACGGCTCCCAGCTGGTGTCACGTAGTAAGGCCTTGAAGCAATCCGTTGCAGAGATCGTAATCGATGAAAGCGGTGGACTCGGTGGGCAACAGTCAAGCGGCAAGGTTCATCGCCCGAAGACCGCTACGATTCAGGCTATGCAAGAGACGGCTGACGCTGCAGCTGTGTTAGAGCAGTGGGAAACGAGCGTGCGCCGACTGATCGAATACAACCAGGCACGGCAGCAGGTGCTACACTTGGTAAAAGAAAGGAAAGCTGCCCAGCAGAACGTAGAGGAGGCAAACCGACGACTGAACGCGTTGGAGATGCAAAAGCTGCGTCAGAGTATGTCGGTCCGTGAGAGTATCGCTGATGTCGCAGCGTCGCTGAAGCAGATCAACGAGAAAATGCAGCACGAGCACAAGACGGTTGAAGAAATTGAGCGTCTGAACAAGCTGAAGAGTCGAGCGGAGCGCAAGCTCAAGGCACTGCGACGTCAAGAGGAAGAGGAAGACTTCCTGGACGCTGAAACACAGCAGGAAGTGGCTGATCTCGAAGAACTCATTGAAGATCTCAAGTCCCACATTGCGTTCCAGGACTCGGAGTTGGTCACCGCTCGTGAGGAAATGGAGATTCTCAAGCAGCGTTCCCAACTGGATGAGCAGTCTCCACTAGAGTCGCTCGCCCAGTCAATGGTCGAACAGCTTGGCCTGAAGGCGTCACACGCACCAGCAGCTCTGGCGTTTATGAAGAAAGGGCTGGAGGATCTCGCGCGACTTCGAGCTCGGGAGCAGGAGCTTCTAGCCAACGTGAAGGACTGCACAGCCGCTGTGGAAGAACGGGACGCAGCGTTGACTCAGCTCGAGAGTGGTCTCACCGCTGCTCGAAAAGAGTTTGAGCGCCGTCTCCAGTTGCAGATCCAAGAAAGCGACCAGGTGATCCGTGAGCTAGAGACTCACGTTGCTCAGCTCAAGGAGGAGAATGCCAAGCGGAAGTCCTCTCCAGCTCCTCACCCAAAGCTCCAGCCACAATCGCTCGAACCTGAACACAACGCATCGAGTATTAAGGACGAAGAATGGCAGAAGATGATTGTGAGCTGCCAAAAGAAGGACGAGTACATCACAGACTTGGAGAAGCACGTTGTGTTTTACAAGTCCAAGGCCAAGCAGATGCAGATGCAGCTACAGCAGCTAATCAAGGACTCAGCTGGCAACCAGGATGACCACAGACATGACACGTCCAACGACGAGGACAGTATACAGCTTCAGAAGCGTATCCAGCAGCTCGAACAAGCCAACGACGCGCTGATGAAAGACCTCGCCTCTGCTAAGGTGAGCTCCCAACACCTCAGGCTCTTGGGTATCTGCTCGCGGTCTCTCTAATCCCTTTTCTACTATTTAGGTGTATCTACGCATGTCGAAGAGTCGCAGCTCCGCAGAGGGAGCTCAAGTCGTGCGGATCTCGAGGAGTGAGCTGCGCGAGGTGCCTCGGCCACCTACTGCCATGTCGTCGCGCGACGAAGACTGAGACGACGCTCCATATTCTGCCAAATACCATACTCTATCTGATCTCACCAAAAATAGTATAGTGACATCAGACTACTTGGTTTCAGTATTGGACTATGTCACTAATGTGAAATGTACCCTCTTTCAACGGAGCTCCTCACCAATCACAAAAATGACACACGCCCAAGATAATGAAGCGTCTCTCGTGCTCCACACCTCACCACGGGGCGATGCAGCCACGCCACAGAGTATACTCGCACCCAACGAGCTCGAGACCGAGCACGTGCACAAGGTCTACGACTCGATCGCCCCGCACTTCAGCCACACACGCCACCACCCGTGGCCGCTGGTGACCGAGTTCCTCCACTCGCTCGAGAGCGGTTCACTCGTAGCTGATGTCGGCTGCGGCAACGGGAAATACCTGCGCGTGAACCCCAGTGTGTGCATGATCGGATCCGACCGCAGCATCCCGCTGCTCACTTGCTCGTCCGTCCACAGCGATGAGTGCGTGGTTCTTGCAATAATTATTGTGGCGAGAACGACCTCGAGCTCACCAATTGGCTTCCTTCACTCTGGCTGTACAGAACATTCAACATGTTTGGCTGCGACGCGCTCAAGGTGCCGTTGCGAACCGCTAGCTTTGATGCGGCGATCTCCATCGCGGTGCTCCACCATATCTCTACAGTCGAGCGTCGAGTCGCTCTCATCAGGTGAGGCTCCTTCCTCGTTCTACTGCCACCCATCGTATGAAGTAGTTGAGAAGTGCTAACCTCATGTTCAATGGCTCCATTCCAGTGAGCTGGCTCGTATCGTGAAGGTGGGTGGAGAGATCTATATCGTTGCGTGGGCGTTTGAACAGGACGAGAGCTCCAAGCGGCAGTTCGACGAGCAAGACGTCATGGTCGAGTGGAAGCTCCAGGAAAAGTACGTCGCGCAACCAGAAACGGAGACAACAGAGGCTGCTGGCGATGCACTAGAACGCCGCGTGAAGGGTGCCAAGCACGCGAAGAAAGATGCTGCTAAGCGGTGGGTTGTGTACCAGCGCTACTGCCACGTCTACAAGCGTGGGGAGCTGGAGGAACTGATAGCGCAAGTGCCAGGGCTGACGGTGATCGAGACCCAGTACAGCCGATCCAACTGGTGTATTCGCGTGGCTCGAGGCGCCGAATGATAGCCA
This sequence comes from Pythium utonaiense, assembly GCA_023334595.1. Lineage (NCBI taxonomy): Eukaryota > Oomycota > Peronosporomycetes > Pythiales > Pythiaceae > Pythium > Pythium utonaiense. Next base: position 9,830 of record JAADVE010000285.1, on the reverse strand, counting down.
TGATGGGCAGAAAGCCCACTGATACTATAGAGCATAAAGGATGGTCTCCGTTTTGGATTCATCGACGTGTGTTCGGTTACGATCTGTTGGTCTATTTCTGCAGTATCATTAAGGATCTGCTCGTGAAGAAGAGCTCGAAGGAACGTCGAGTCAATGGATCAAGATCAAGAGCGAAGCGATGACGACGAAGGGCTAGACGAAGTGGAGAATGGACGCGATGGCTCAGTGAACAGCGATCCTGCGGAGGGTGACATCGACGGAGATGAGGATAGAGACGGCGACGACGGACAGCCAGGTGACGATGAGGAAGACGATGACGATGGCAGTGATACAGAGACGCAGCGCATCGGGAACAGCGTGCTTCGATTTGCTCGGTGAGTACACGAGATGGTGTTGGGATATCCAGAACCTAACTAATAATGCCTGAAAGCCGTTGTGTGAAGTCGGGAGAGTTCTCAAAGGCCATGGCGGCGCTCATGAACATTGTAGAGATCAGCGATCTAGCAAGCCTACCGTGTCGACAGGCGCTGCTGTTCACGTCCCAAATCTTCAGCATCACAGACCAAACTGATAAGGCTGTCACATGTCTGATGGTATGCACTGAAGGCGTCGTGTGCGGAGGCCTTCTGATCAATGAGAAGCTTAAACCCTCGTTCTGTCTAGGAAATCTGGAACCAAATGCCTCCTCCGTACAGCAAAGTCGACGCGCAGCTAATCCTGGTGAGTTTGATTGTGATACGTGTCAATGCCGGATTGCTTACCTAGCTTTGTATGGTGTTCGGAGCGCAGGCGATGCTTCACGAGCAGCTTCACCAGCCTCAGTTCGCTCGTTACTGGTACAAGCAAGCACTCAAGACATTCCCTTTCGACGTCCGTTTAGCTCGATCAGCGTGGCTGAGACTGGCTCATAAAAGCTACGACGAAGGGGACTTCATTCTTGCGAGAGAGGCCTTCTCACAAGCTTTTGCCTGTATTCTTCAAACCGAAGATTGGCCTGAAGATGAGTCTCCACTCTTCCGTTTCGTCTCGCAGTTCCTCACGGCGGTCGTGTCTGTCGCCCATTTGAGATCTGGTCGTCTCGTGGAGAACCAGTCTATCGCACTCACACTGGCACTCGCTCTCGACGAGAGCCGATGCGTAGAGCAGACCCCGCTACATGAACGTGCGTGGGACACCGACTACCTCGCGGTTCGTCGAGTGTACGCAGCAGCATTCCCAGCGTTGTACGGCTACTTGTTCATCCACGAAGACCACTTTGTGGGTCGCATTTCGCGAGCGTGGCGCGTGTACCAAGCTCGCCAAGTGAGACGAAAAGCTATCGAAGAGCGAGATCGGGAACGCGCCACTGCTGCCGCTGCCAAGGCAGCAGCTCGAAAAGCGACGATCAAGAAGAAACCGAAAAAGCCGGTGGTAAAAGAACCGACGCGAGAGGAATTGGACGATGAATTGCGTGCACTACGGCGTAAAACAAAGGCCCGAGTGCAGTCCATTCGAGTCTCGTCGCCTCGGAAACGAGCACCATCCTCCGCCACAGCAGTTGAGATGGTTGAGGAAGGCAAGACTGCGAGCTCGATTTTGTCGCCTGATCTCCGACGACGAGGGCGTGGGGTTTCGCTGTCAAAGGAGACTATCGCCTCTCCAACTCGCCGCAAACTGGAGACCGTCAAGCGACTTCGTAATATGTCACGACAGCTTGACGAACTGCCTTCGAACCAGCTTCCTCAGGGGGAGATCTCGACAAATGGATCACCACGCACGCTGCTGGACGTCTACTCCTTCCCAGCTCTTGGAAACCATCGCCTTCAGTTTGAAGTTGACGCAGGACGAAGCCCGGGACCGGCCGATCTTGATGATCTCGAAGACATTGAGGCATTCGCGCGATTGGCGCACTATCGCAGCCGTGTTCTGGTTGACAAACACCAGAAGCTCAAGGCGTCGTTGGTGGTTGACGGGGACCGTGTTCTTCCCGACTGGTTGCGGCGTTTCAACGAGGTTGTGCAGTTCATTCACGACCACCACACACAGCATAGACTTCCAATGGCGCCAGTATCCACCGCAGTCAGCTATTTCTCGGAGATCCACGCCCGTGTGGTCTTCCAGCTCACCAAGATCCACCAGAAATACTTCCTCCAGCACGGTAAGACCATGTTCACGATCAAGCTGCTGAAGAGGATCAAGCAACTCGAAGCCTGGCAGTTCATCAACGTGGAAGACGACTTACTTCGAGGCCTCGAGGCGGTCAGAGCCGTGGGCGAGCAGGAAGAAGCGCACCGAAATCTCGAGTTTTACCATGTTTTTCAAATGAAAAATGAACCAGCCTAGACTACATCTTCAGACTCGCTACGTGATTTCTTGCATGTGGTGTGCTCGGGTCATACCAGTCCCTAGTCCGTTGGCTTGGGCTGGCTGCCGTTGGATCCCGAGCGCTGGTGGTGGCCGTAGTGGCCGGGTGGACCACCGTAGCTGCCGCTGCCCCCTGGTGGTGGACCCACCGAGTCCGGTTGATGCGGTGATCGACCTCGATCCATTCGATGGTGGTCGTAGCTGCCACTGCCGCTGCCGCTTCCATTCGTGGCGTTGCGGTCCACGTCCATCATGGAGAATCCACGGCCACCACTCGGACCTCCTGGGCCAGGAGGCAGCAACGAACTGGGGCCACCACTTCCTCCACGGCTCAACGGGCGAGCGAAACGATCTGACATTCCCGGAGGCGGAGCTCCGCCACCACCTGCGCCCGGAAGACCGCGGAACTCACTAGTCGGTGGCTCACTGCGGCTTGGCGGGTAGCGGCTGGAGTACGAGTCTGGGCCAGGGCTATATTGACCCGACGAGGACGACGGAGGAGGTCCACGCGCTTCGTGATACCGCCCGTAAGAGGAGTGGGGCTCAATCGCTGGCCCACCAGGAGGACCACCAGAGCGGATTCCAGGGCCCCCACTGCCGCCTCGAGCTAGCCCTCGATCACCGTAATAGGCTCCTGGAGCACGCCCGTCTTCACCGCGGTAGCCTCCAGCGTGACGATCACCCATGTAGCCACCACCGCTTGGCATTTGGTCACGCTCGTGCCAGTCGGGAGCATCACTGTATCCGCGGCGGGCGTGGTAGTCACCACTATCTGGAGCTCCAGACTGTGGTCCTCCCCAACGCGAAGAGGACGAAGGACCTGGTGGAGGCCCGCCATCCGCTGAGAGCGGACGCAGCGGCATTGAGCGGTAATCACCTCCAGCGCCACTTGGGCGGCGGTAGCTGTCACTTGGCTCACCACGACCGGGAACACCAGGTGGGAATCGCTCTCCAGAAGCCAGGGGTGCTGGCATTCGCTGTGGCCCGCTGTATCCATCACGTTCACCTCGCTCGCGCTCGCGGTCACGATCGTCCGGTCGGTAGGAGACAGGCGGAATGATGCGATCATCAGGCAGACCCCCAATGCGTCCTGGAGCCGGGCCGGCAGCACTACCTCCAGCAGCACCACCACGAACCATCGGAGCAGTTGCGGGACCGGTACCGTACCCTTCACGCCCTCCTCGCACACGCTTCGAGTCATAACCATCCATTACTTCAGCCGCGGCTGTGGAGCTGCCTCGCTTACGCGATACATTCGCTGATGACTCAGGGAACAGCGACAGAATGGCAGAGTGGACGTTCTGGGGAAAGCAAGCGCTGAGGAGTTCGTTGTCAAAGGCAATAAGCTCCACAACGTCGAGAGCGGACGCAAACATGTGCCCTGCACCACGAAAGTTTCCCTGGGGAGCGTAGAACCGTTGGTCGGGGCCATTCTTCTGCGTTCGCCATCCCTGGCGCATCAACACTGGTAGCGCGTGGTTCTCGAACAAACCAATCACGAACTGCGCTTCCCGTTCGCTGATGGCAACTGACGAACGACGTGCTGGGTACGTAGGCATCGCGTTCTGTGACGACGATGCATGGTGGCTGGACTGTGGGTTCAACGGTGCCACAGGCACGGCACCGACACCAAACGAGGACGAAGGCGTCACGCTGCCGATCTCTGGACTGTCAGGGATACGGTCATTGCGATATCCGGACGAGGCGGGGGGGACCGAAGGGTCCGCTCGCTCAATCTCGTCTTGGATGAGGATCTGGATCGTGTTCTCAATGCTCAGTTCTTCAGCATCTCCGTCGGCGTAGACAATCGTGTACAGCGACGTCGGCTCGTCAAACTTGACGACTTGACCAAGGAATCGACCGTGACCCACGAACGTCTTAGCTACTCGAAGACCAATCAGGTCGTCCGCGTAGATCTCACGTCCATGGAACATGATGCGGACGTCCTCGCCATCTTGGCCAGGCGACGATGGCTCCTCTGGTGGACGCCCACCGCTTCCTCCGCCAGTCATATCATCATCGCGCTCGTTCTCTTTCATCTGGTTGCCGCTCCATCGATTGCCACCGCTTGGCTCAGGGCGTTCACGACTACGCGAGCGGCTACGATCACGACGCCAGCCAGGGTTTTGGCCGCTGCCGCCTCCTCGGCTGCTAGTAGCTGGCCCGGGTCCGGTCGATTCTTGGCTGCGTTTATCACCACGACCAGTGCCACTGCCACTGCTACTGCTATGACCGTTGGCGTGACCAGGGAGTTCGCTATCCGCTCCGTCTCGACGATTCATGTGGATCATGGCTGCACGCGACAGCGACGGCAGTGTCATCGAGCTGTTGCGCTCGCGTGGCACCGCGGGCGAAGACGTGTGGCTGCTGCTGGCATTGGCGTTGCTGCCCTTTGCATTCGATGGCTGCGGCTTCTCTGTCGGTGGCTCGCGACTTGCACCGCGGCCCGTCATCTCGTCGTCCGTCTCCGCCTGGGAGCTCGTCTCCGACCCGTCGCTCTCGTACGTCGTCTTGCCCGTCGTGATCTTTCGACGCGGAGGTGGCGGCGTTGCCTTCGTGTACTTCTTGTCCTTCGCCTCACGCTTCTCCGCCTGCTCCTTCTCTCGCTTGCTCTCCACGGGCTTCTTCGCAGTGGGCTTCTTCCGACGGCGCGCGCTGTCGCTGTCGCTGCCCGTCTCCTCGCCGTCCTCCTCCTCAGCGTCCTCCTCCTCGTTCTCCGCCTCAGACTCCTCTCCATCCTCCGCTTCCTCCTCTTCTTCTTCCTCCTCCTCTTCTCCCTCTTCCTCCTCGGACTCCTCCTCCTCCGACTCCTCGTCCCTGCGCTTGCTGCGGCGCTTGGGCGGCGGCTTCTTCGTCCACTCACGCGACCGCGAGTTGCCGTCGCGCGTCACCACGGGCGCCACGGGTGCAGACGAAAAGCTGCTGGAGTTGGGCGACTGCATGCTGCTGGATCCGGAGCCGCTCGACGCCTTGGAAGTCGCGTCCGTCATCGTCCGACCGAGTGCGAATGGCAAATGCTGCTTTGGGGGAGCTGACCAAGTGGAGAGCTCTTGCGTATTCACAAATATAGACAAATGGGCTGTTTCACGAGGTGGTGCATGGAAGGATTCTACGCACCATCTTAGGCCGGATATGCTTTCCCACAGGTTCTCGCTGTCCATATTATGAGTGATAGATTTTGTTTACCACCTCAACATGCACTATTAGAGGTTTAGGGACCATGTGCCCTATTGTCGATAAATGGGAAAACCGGAGGACACTTTCGACTGGAGATGGGCGAGAGACAGTCCCATGTCCAGCGTCTCACGAGGGACCATTGGGGACATTGTGATCCGTTCAGTCCCTCGCTGAAGAGCTCAATTGACCTGCAGCTCCAGAACTCCACCATGGCGGCCACGTCGACATCCGCAGCGCCGGCGCTGATGGCTGCAGCGGCGGCAGCAGCCGCCTACGCAGTGTACCTCCCGCGTGTTAATGAAGAAGTGGACGCCCCCTACATGGTGCGGCGCCTATGAGCTGGATCGGATGCGTACTCTGTGAGCTAGCACTGATGAAAGGTTGGCTCTCTCTGTGGGAGATAGGACGAGATCTTTCATGTGCCACAGGCGCAAAAGTACTGCGCCGGACGATACGGTACGTGCATCCACCGCTCGTCTGGTGTCCATGCCACAACGCTGACATTGGTGGGGTGTGGAGTAGATGAGTGGGATCCCAAGATCACGACGTTCCCAGGCGTGTACCTGGCTGGCGTCGTGTTCGCTCAAGCGACTCAGTTCCTCTCCACGCTCATGGGCTTTGAGTCACCAGACTCCTGCTCGCTCTCGGTCCTGCGCGCTGTGAACGTGCTCTTTGGCGTAGGCAACGCGTTTCTCATCTCCCGCATCCGTCAGTCGCTAATGGTACGCACAACATTCGAATTCGAATGTCTGACCTTTGTCGCACATTGCTGAACGTCTTTGATTCTAAGCCGCTCGACCACCAACCGCTCATGATCGCCACGTTCCCTGTACTCTTCTTCTTCTCGCTACTCTTCTATACGGACGCAGGCGCAACGTTCTTTGTGCTGCTGATGTACCTGTGCGCAATCCGTGTCAACCTTGCGAATCAGCACGTCTCTCCGTTCAGCTTCTTGCCAAGTGCCGTGGTACTCTTCTTAGCACTGTAGTTTACCGCACGTATTCCTGGCTTGATGCTGATTACTTGTGTGGCTCCGTAGGCTGGTGCAGTTGCCGTGCTCTTCCGCCAGACCAATATCGTGTGGGTCGTCTTTGTTGCAGGCACGCTTGTTGTACGATTCGTCGAGTCGCACCACAGCAATATCATCTACGGGTATGTTCCGGCTGGCGAATCAAGGTAGATGGATGCAATATTTCACCTTTTTCCGTGTGGCTTATGCAGAATGAGCAAGCCCAGGACAAATGGCGACCTTGCCCTCGTCCACAACTCGTACGTGATGCTGCACAGTTCTCTATTATGGAGACACGTTTCTAATCAGTACGTCTTGCGCAGGCCTATTAGTGTACTCGTGAATTTTGTCCGAGTGACAATCTCCGAGATCCCCAGACTGTTGCTTCTCCTGTGGCCGCTTGTCGCTATCGTCGTGGCCTTCCTCGCGTTCCTTCGTGTCAATGGTGGCATCGTTGTTGGTAAGGTGAAACTAAATCTTGCTTCTCTGTGTGCAAGATCTGACTGACGGTAACGTAGGTGACAAGTCCAACCACGAAGCTGGCTTTCATGGCGCGCAAGTGCTGTACTTCATCTTCGTGGCCTCGTCCGGACTTGGCCCAGGTCTGGTACTGCCCAACCACGCCACAGCATTCGCTGTAGCCATTCGCAACAAGGCCAAGTCGCTCTCCGGATTGGCATTTCTGGCATGTGCGACAGCAGTGTTCCTCCTCACGATTCACTTCTTCAGTCCTGTGCACAAGTTCATGCTGGCCGACAACCGCCACTACACGTTCTATGTGTGGCGCAAGTTCTTTCTCAAGCACCGACTAGCCAAGTTTCTTCCAGCCCCACTCTACGCGTTTCAGACATGGCGATTGTGGACCGAGATTCGTACGTTATGCTACTCACTTCGAGGTGGAAGAGCGCTGCCTAACTCGATATGTATGTGATACCACCAGGTCGAACACGCACTCCGCTATGGATCTTGGTGTTCGCCATCGCCACTGTTCTTGTGCTGGTCCCGTCGCCGCTTGTTGAGTACGTACGCCTCCGATTGAGACAGTGTATCGCGCCACCATCTCATACCTTGGTTTGCGTCTTGTAGGCCACGGTACTACATCGTCCCGTTCGTGCTCCTGCATCTTCATATGCCCATGGTAAGCTGCGACGCTTCATGATGCCTCGACTGTGATCTGATGATGGTGTGGCTCCTGTATTGTAGCAACAATCGTGGCACCTGGCGACTACGACTGCGGTCTACGTGGTGATCAACTTCGTGACGATCCACACGTTCTTGTACCGACCATACACGTGGGTCGATGGCAGCACTGGCCGGTTCATGTGGTAAAGTTGAATCACTAGAAAGGAGTCGTTCCATGGCAAATCAACCCGAATCGACTCATCTTCACGTGAACGATCAAAGAAATACACATACGCAAGCCTGCACGGCGTTTTCACAACTTCAGCTCTCTACCCTAGGCAGCTCAAGCAACCGACGCAGCCTCCTCTGGCACAGAATCCAGCTCCATTTTGCTGATCACTGCGGGGTGTACAGTCGCGAAGAGCTCCCCTCGAATAGGGAGCGACAACGACATGTCGTACGTGATCTCTTGTGGATCTCGGTCCAGCACGAATTCAAACTTGCTAAGAATCGCAGCGATGGAGATTTTCATCTCGAGAACTGCAAGCTTCACGCCCAGACAAATGCGTGGGCCAGCGTGAAAAACCAGGAACTTGAAAGGTGAGATCTGCTTCACCTGGCCTGTCTCCTCATCAATCCACCTCTCCGGCTTGAACTCAGCGGCGTCTTCACCCCACATCCACGGCATCCTCGCAGTCGCGTACGTCGGGATAAGCACTCGGACGCCCTTGGGGATCAGCGTGCCATCGCTCAGCAGCGTATCTTCCATCGCCATGCGAGCGTTCATGGGTGCAGCGGGGTTCAGTCGCAAGCTCTCTCGGATCGCTGCTTCCAGGTACGGCAACTTGTTGGCTTCCTCCATCGTTGGTACAGCATCCATATCTCCATTCACAAGATGTGGGGCTTCACGCTCGAGTTCATCCACGACCTTGCGGTAGACTTTCGGATATCGTGCCATCATGATGAAGAACCACGCGAGACTCTGGCCTGTTGTGCCTCGTCCAGCAGCGATGAAGTTGAGTGCCATATCTCGGATCAACTCGGTTGTTTTCGCTGGGTCTTCCGGGCCATCTTCCGCGGTGCGCTCTTTCGCAAGGTACAGCGAGATCAAGTCTTTCGTGGAACGCTTGCTCGGATCCGTCTTCTCGAAGCGGTCCATCGACGTCTGGATGACTTTGAAGATCGCGTCATTGATGCGTTTCATATCCAACGCGAACTGCTTCTCTGTTCCGACATGAAGCCACCTCTTCAACTTCCACAAGAACGCTGGCTGCTGGGCGCGAGCCTGGATCGCCATGGGGCAACGCGAGAACGCGCGGTGGAATTCCTCGCCAAAATCCTGCTTGATTTCTTCACCGTCGTCGTCCACTTGCTTGTCCCGCAAGCAACCGAGTCGCACACCGAAGCCGATCTTGGTGAAGACATCAGTCGCCAGTGCATCCATCAGCAGCTTCACCTCGATCTTCGTATTGGTTTCTTGGGCGCGTTGGAGTTTATGGAGCAGGACGCGCGTGTCGTCGACGATCGCTTTCGCCATGCTGTCGCGGATCATCTGATGCGAGAACAAGTGGCTTGCGGTCTTGCGCTGGTGGCGCCACTCGTCACCATCAAGCACGAAGATCCCGTTCGCGCCGAAGAAGTCTTGTGACAACTCGCGCGTCTGGCGGCCTTTCTCAAACTTGTTGAAGTGGGTCTTGAGCACGTCCTCAAAGTGTGACTCTTTCGTGAGGATGACGCAGTCCGGGCGTCCTACAGAAGACAGAAGCCATGGTTTGCCGTTGTGGCGTAGGCATTCATCGAGGAACCAGTCGTGGATACGCTTCCGCTGCGTGCGTATGAGATCCAGCGTGTTTCCTAAGACAGGAAGCGTGGACGCCGGCGTCGGGAAATGACGCAGCTTAGCGAGCACGAGCTGGCGTTGCAGCACAACGTACCCCAATACCAACGAGCCGATCACAACCACAGCACTGGATACGCTGAGGTCTTGCAGAGCGAACTGCCACGATGCCCACATGGTCGTGGCTGGAAGATGGAGGAGGATTTGAGAGTGAGGAAGACACCGACCTGGCTCAGTTGGAAGACACGGCATTCAACCAGAGAGTCGGCGTGGACAATCGCTGGTTCGTGCAACGTGGTTGTGCAGGATCTCAACTCAGCATGGGGGGGGGGGGGGGGGGGG
>JAADVE010000284.1:0-23288 GCA_023334595.1 Pythium utonaiense | reverse complement strand
GCGCATCGCCGCGGACGTGCCCGCCGACGAGCTTGGCAACATCGTCGAGATCCTGGACCACCACATGGACGTAGGCAGCCACAAGCACGCTGCCAATCGAGAGATCGCGTTTGAGAATGGCCAGGCGCTCGTTGCGTCGTGCTGTACCATCGTTGCAGAGAAGCTGCTCGCATCCCCGCACCGTGACCCTCACGTCCACGCACTTGGATCAACGCTGCTGCTGGCCGTCATCGCTCTGGATTCTGTCAACTTCGATCCGAGTGCCAAGAAAGTCACTGCACGGGACATCGCTGCAGCTGAGCAGCTGGAAGAAGCAGCGTTCGCGATGCGCGGCCCGCTGTTCACGTGGCTTCAAAGCGAGAAGTTCAACGTCGCGCACTGGTCCAAGTTCTCCATCGCCAACTGCCTCCAGTGCGACTACAAGGAGTTCCAGGTGCCGTCTTCCACGCAGATCTACGGCGTCAGCGCCGTACTCATCCCTCTCCAGCAGTTCGTGCAGAAGGCGCCGTCAGTGGACGCGTTCATCGCCGCTCTGCAGTCGTACTCCGTCGCCAATCATCTCGCGTTCCTCGTTGTCATGAGCATGAGCTTCTCCGCCGATGGCGGCCGCCACCGGGAGATCCTCTTCTACGAAGCCGGCAACACGCAAGCGTTCACGAAGCAGTGCGTCGCCCACTTCCTGCAGGAAGGCTCGCTGCAGCTCCAGCCTCTGACCAGTGAGGCCGTGTATGAGGACCATCGTATCGTCGCGTTTGACCAACGCAACACAGGCGCGTCCCGCAAGCAGGTCGTGCCACTCATCCAAGACGCGCTCACGCCACCGCCAGCTCAACTGTAAGACAGCGAACAGGAAACATATCGAAATCTATTACTAGTACGCTGGCGCGGCTCATTCACACAACTGGAAGAGTCCCCGCGAGGTGCCATCGAGGCCAGTGGTTCTTCTGGCCGGAGAAGTACTGTGCTGAGCAAGGGTTTCTTTCTATGCAGAGAAGCTCCGTTCATCTCGAAGCCTTCACGACGCCATGCCGCTACCCGGCGATGGCTCTGATTTTGTCCGTTTTCTCTTCTCGCAGGAAGCTGTCTACATGATCGCGCACTTGGCCTTGGTGCCGCGACGCGGTTCGTACTTTTCGAGATACTTGAGCTGGCGCAGGTTGATGGCACCGCGACGATACTTGCGAATGTGCTCGACGGCGTTGATCGGGTCCAAGCCGAATTCAATCAGCGCGATCGCCACGAGCACAGGGGCGCTGTTGACACAGAGAGCCGCGGTTGTTAATCAGAGACCGTGCTTCAATAAAAGCTGCAGGATGAGATGGGTACATACCGTCCGAGACCAGCGACGCAGTGCACGGCGATGGATTTGTTGGATTTCGAGTCGGGTTTGTTGTCCTTGAAGGCGTCGGAAACGAGGTCGAGCCACTTGTCGAGGATATGGCCGTCGGGCGGCTCCCCATCGGGGAACTCCAGCTCGTGCACGCGGATGCCCGCGGCCTGGACGGGCGTGCACTGGTACGTGACTTCGCAGGCGCGCACGAGGTCCGTGACGTTGTTCTTCTTGAGCTCTTTGAGGTACAGGTGGAGGTTGCTGTCGTTGGGCGCGTCCATGATCACAAACGACAGGTGCTCCCACTGCACGAGCGTGGGCTTGTTTGTCGGCGCGATCATCGTGACTGACTGTGGGGTGACTGACTCGTTTCCGTTTCTTCCGCTGCGGCTGGAAGGCACCACTTATCCCATCCGCCTAAGTGCTGTGGCGCGCTGCTGCAACTTCACTGCAGGAGGCCGGGAGGTCGTGGTCGCGTCGCGTCCAGGTCGTGCTGCGTGCGGTCCTCTGCTGGCTGGGGGTCAAGCGACTACTCTCCCCACACACAGTCCAGGCGTCGACGAGGCTTCGGAAACACACCCACGGTCGCTACTTGGCAGGACGAGGCTTCGGTTCTCCCTCTTCACGACGGAGAAGCTCAGATGCTTGGCGGGAGACGCGCGGCTGGAGGCGGGGCGTCGACGGAGCCGTAGGTGATGAGATGCTGGGGGCTTTTCCCTTTGTGGCTGGCTGGCGTTTTCTCCGAGGGACTGGCACTTTTAGATTTCCGTGGTTATATTCGGCAAGTAACTTTCGCGCGGGGGTCTGGTTCTAGAAGTGACTGGATTCTGAAATTTTGGGAAAACGGGGTTTTCTTTCGCTCAGGTGTGGGTGTGTCACAGAAGTAAATTCGTAAACTACATGTTCGCGGTCCCATTTCGTTTCGTTTTGTTCTTTGTCCTGGCTGGGATCGTGTGTGTCGCTGAGCTGGGTACAGTTCGGTCTGTCAGCAGTGCAAAGCATATTCTACAGGAACGATGCGATTCAAACACATCAGTCAAAGATAACCACCAATCGCTGAAGCCTCCCGTGCTTTTCCGCGAATGATTCAGCTTTCTGCTGGATGGGTTGATGTTTGGCGTTTGACCGCATGGCATCGCCCAGCTTCTCGCGTCCCCCTGAGAATCACCCACGCCGCGTGTTTGGCGTACTGTAAGTAGAAGGAAACGTGGCGTCCTGGCGGGACTCCCGCGTCAGCGACGGACGCACCTTCCCGTTCGTTGGGCATCCGGGCATGCCGTCCTGGGTGCAGTTGCCCTGCCGCGCATCGAGCGTTGCGCGCCAACCGCCACCTCCACCAGTGGTGATGCACTCGTGCGCTGTACGTCAGCAGGAGGGTTGAGCGATCCTGGGCAGGCAGACGTGGAGGTGGACTGCCACCTCAGCTGACGTGGTCCACATAATCCAGCATTTCTTCCCCCGCGGAAAGCGATCCAGCAAACGTCGCATCCGTCAGCTGAGCGTTGAATGCCGAACGCCCACTAACTATCCAATCCGATCTCTCTATTCCGGATTCGTCGCCTCTCATTGGTCCACAGACCCGACTGAATGCAAGTGTCTGCAACATGAGCTGCTGAATGCGAATGGCCGCTCCCACCTTGAAGGGCTCCTCGCATTCACCTGCGTGTGCAGCCATCCCTCCTGCACTCGCGGCCCTCGTCCTCCTCGCTCGATCCATTCATTCGCCAAGACGCCGCGCTGCCGCCACTCGGAACCCCCGAAGACCCCTCCATCCCCTACATGATGTGTCGCGTGGCCTCCCGCATCACGGCCTACAAGGCCAACGTCGTCCACTCCGTGGCGCTCAACAAGCTCGAACTGCTCACGCCAGGCGTCGTGGGCGTGGACCAGCGCGGCCGCATCGTGTACGTGGCCGACCTCAAGCACCAGGCGCTGGCAGACGTCCAGTACGATGAGCTTGTGGACCTGGGTGACCGCTTGCTCATGCCAGGATTCGTGGACGGACACGCCCACGCGCCGCAGCACTCATTTGTCGGTGTCGGCATGCACCTGCCTCTGCTGGACTGGCTACAGACGTACACGTTCCCATACGAGTCGCGCTTCGCTGATCCCAAGTACGCCAAGGCCGTTTACTCCAAGGCCGTCAAGCGCCACCTCTTCAGCGGCACGACCACGTGCTCCTACTTCGCCACGATCCACTTGGAAGCGTGCAAGGTGCTCACCGATATCATCGCGGACGTGGGCCAGCGTGGGTACATTGGCAAGGTCAACATGGACCGCAACGCTACCCCAGAGCTCACGGAAGACACCGCCGCGTCCATTAAGCACACACGCGAGTTCGTGGACTACGTGCTCGGCAAGAAGAACGATCTCCTCACACCAGTGATCACGCCGCGATTCGTGCCCAGCACATCGTCTCCAATGATGAGCGCACTCGGCGATATCTCCCGAGAGCACGAGCCAAAACTTCCGGTGCAGTCGCACTTGTCGGAGAACAAGGCCGAGGTCGAGTGGGTCAAGAGCATGCACCCGGACTGTGAGACCTACACGGACGTGTACGACAAGCACGGACTGCTGCACGACCGTTCGTACATGGCGCACTGCATCTGGTGCTCCAAGGGTGAGCGTGATGTGTTGCGCACACGTGGTTCGGGCATCATTCACTGCCCCAACTCCAACTTCTCGCTTAGCAGTGGCGTGCTGAACGTGCGGCGGATGATCAAGGAAGGGCTTAAGGTCGGCCTGGGCACTGACGTCTCCGGCGGGTACGCGCCGTCCATGCTGGATGCCATCCGCCAAGCAGTCATCGCGTCCAAGATGGTGTCGATCGGCATCAGCAGCGCCAAGGAAGACGGAGACGAGCACAAACCACAGGACGCCCTCACCTACGCCGAGGCCTTCCACTTGGCCACGGTTGGCAGTGCCGAAGCCATCGGCCTGGGCGACAAGGTTGGTAACTTCGTGGCCGGCAAGGAGTTCGATGCTCTCGTCGTGGACCCGTACGTGGAGAACGGCCCGGTGGACACTCCGGAAGATGAGATTGATGCCCAGGACCCTCTCCACGCCTTCCAGAAGTTCCTGTTTCTGGGAGACGACCGCAATATCGAGTCGATCTTCGTGGGCGGCAAGGTCGTGAAGCAACCTGCCGCTGGTCTTGTCCACCCTGCACCAGCGAAGGCTCTGTAGGCACACCATTATTAAAACAGCAAGTCTAGTAACACCACACTCTAATTAATGAACCGCATGAAGAAGCTCAGAGAATCTGGAGTCGAATGCTTACATAGGATTTTTATGGAGTTTTGCGGTGAAGCCGAGTGAGTGGGCGCGTCGCTGAGGCCACGGGCAGCTCACACTCCGAGTGGGAACAAAACTGACGGCGAACTGGCGGGTACTCAGGCTCCACGAGGAGTGAGGTGTCTGTCTATTCAAGCTTGCCGAGGATGTCGTCATCGCGGAAGAGGTGGTACTCCTTGTTGTCGAGCTTGACGATGCTTCCTCCGTACTCTGGGAGCAGCACCTTGTCACCGACGGCGGCCTGGACTGGGACGAGCTCACCCTTGGCGTTGCGGAAGCCTGGGCCAACAGCGATCACCTCGCCTTCGTTCTGCTTCTGCTGGTCGGCGTCAGGAAGGTAGATGCCGCTGGCCGTCTGTCGTACATACACAGGAGAAGAATAAGCACTCAATCCTCAGCTACGATCCACTTCTAGAAGCGCAGACGCACCTTCGCGACAACCTCAGCGCGCTTGACGAGCACGCGGTTGCCGAATGGAATCAACTTGCGGAGGGAGCTCTACAGGGAAGAGGTCGGGACAGTCAGCTCTCAGCAGTTAGAACCTTCATCGGCATCTCCCTTCGCTACTATACGCGCTGGTGGGCCACGTATCGCTGCGAGGGAGCCCGGACGAACGGGAGATCTGGACGCACCATGGTGATGTGGAGTCGTGTGGTGGTGAAGCAACCAAAATGGATGTGCGGATGCGCGAGCCACACCACACCACCAACAGCGGATCCTCCCCCGGGAGAGTGACACCGACCTTCGAGATGCCGGTGTTTTAATCACAGTGTGCTGCTTCAGTATGGAGTTTGACTGCAGAAGTGTATCAAACGATGGTTGTTTAAAACATGTGGATTGTTCCAGAAGCCCGCCAACAGATTGCGCCAACCGCAAGTTGCTGTTTGCCTGCGACGTGGTGAACGCCGACGAACGCACCAGGAGTTCCGACCGGAGAGGGAGGGCGCCTCCCCGACGCCCCAAGCCACAGGAAAAGTTGAGTGCCCTGGTCGTGGAGATCCCAAGAACATCAAGCATCGTCCGAGTGCCGCTTTCGATACGCACCGCTGCGCAGTCATATTCGTTACGATGGCGAGACGGTGCGCCGTGCGCAATGCAGCCAGATGTGGTGGACACGCTTTCATGATGAATGAGCGGTATGAGATCGCTGGAGGCTCTCCACCGCTCGAGATGCAGGTTGACGCGGTGTGCCGTTTGTGCCTGCGTGTCTAACGCCTGATCCTGAAGCGCATACGCGGATCCGTTTAGAGTCACTGGAACCGTGGATGACGAGTTGGAGGCGATCATGATCTCATGGAGCGACTTCAGGCGAGGTGGAGTCTTCACCGTAGAGACACAAAACAATCGTCCGGGGCTTGGAGCTTCGCAAGCTGCACTGTACGTGATTCAGTTAGCTCTCCATCTGCCGGTTAAGGAAGGTCGACGCTTCCACCAACAACTTGTGTCATTGCTGCGTCAATAGTTTCGCGAATGGCCTGCGAGTCTCGGACTGAGTATGCGTACCTCAGTCCAGCTGCGCTTGCTGGTTCGCCACCCAAGCATGGAGTATGCGTACCTCCATGCTTGGGTGGCGAACCAGCACGCGCACGAGGTACCGTAGGAGTTTGGCGAGCCTGAGTACCTCGAAATCCAAGCAAACGGAAAGCGAAGAAATACATCCATCGAAACGAGCAGCTTCCGTCGCAGTGCAGTCACTGCCGTGCAGTGCGCGAATGCATCTCCCAGCCACTGAGATGGGTTTCTCCACCTCCCAATTGCCCAAATGCACCACTCCATTCACTTCTCAGAACCAACGTCTCCACGCCACGCACTGTGCTTCCTTCGTGTCGCTGGAGCACCATGCTCACTGCAATGCAATCAGTGGTGCATTCTGCATCATTGCTCAATGCACTCGCGTCCGCCGTGGCCATCACGTCGATCGCGTCGCCGACCGGACGAGGAGATCAACACTCCGACGTTGCTGTTGTTGAAGTCGGGGCGGGGGGACCTAGTCGGAACACTACGGTAGTGCATAGAGTTGTTTTGTAGGATGGCGTTTGTAGGTTGCTGATCGGGAAGTTCCAGCAACTGGATTCACGGCAAGCTCGCTCTGGAGGTGTAGCTCGAATCCAGAATCTGGAACTCAGACTGATGTTCAAGTCCAGCAAGGGCTCGGG
This sequence comes from Pythium utonaiense, assembly GCA_023334595.1. Classification (NCBI taxonomy): domain Eukaryota; phylum Oomycota; class Peronosporomycetes; order Pythiales; family Pythiaceae; genus Pythium; species Pythium utonaiense. The sequence goes on along the minus strand of JAADVE010000284.1, from coordinate 16,508 downwards.
CTCGGCTGATTGCAACGAGGGCTCATCCATCAAGATACCGGTACGAATGCGCGGGCCTGTCTGTCCTTCCAGAAATATCCGACGTGATGTGCAACGCGGCGGGTCTGACAGACCCCGTTGAAACCTATAGGGTCAGTGGCACTGACCACGAGAACGTGACCCGGTTCAAATGTTCGGAATTGTGGCTGGAAACAAACGAAAATGCATAAAACCTTGCAGATGCTTGTGTGCTGCATTTTTCTGCATAAGGTGTATTGCGTCTTTTCTTGTGTGTGGGTTTTGTGTTCTTTCATTTACGCAGGTCTTGGGTTCGGGAAGGCGTTCGGCCCGTACTGTACGGCTGACCGTACCTACTGTAGTAACGAGACAAGCAAGTGGAAACAGCAAGAGAGGCCGAGGTTTGCTGTGGGCGCATGGGAAAAAGAAGAACGATCGGGATCGCAAGCGAAGCAAGGCGGAACGTCTGAAAAGTGCCAACAAAAACTCACACCTGGCCGATATTTCCAAGGCCAGCGGCAGCATCACTCGCGCCTGTATTTCAGCAGTCCATCCAGCCACCAACAAACACGCAGAATCGCCAACTTTCTCCAAGCGACGATGGCGACGAGGTCCAAGCGCACGCGCGGCGCGATTGCCATGGGCGACGCAGGCAATGACGACTACCTCATGCACATGGACCCGAGTCTCATGACGGAGCGCCAGCAACTCGCGTTTCTCCTGCGGAAAACGGCCCAGGAAAACGGCCATGGCGGCTCGAATTCGTCGGCGTCGGACGCGTCGTCGTCCGATTCAGCCAGCGAAAGCTCGGATGAAGACGCGCCACGGAGGGCGACGAAGAGGCAGAAGCGGGCCGCGCCGCGCGCGATCAAGGCGTCGCCCAAGAGCCCGTCCGCGGCGACGCGCGAGGAGATGATCGCGGCCGCGATGAAGAACCCTGGCAGTCTGGTGTTTTACTGCGGACGCGGTCGCCCGCCGAAGAATGCGATCAAGCTCGCGCCAGGCGAAGAGATGCCTGCAGATCTCAAGCGGTTACTGGAGACCGCCGCGAAGGGAGGGCTGGATCACCTGCGGAATCCGACCGAATCTGGCGACGCGAACGCTGTGAAGAACCTCCGTGTGAAGACCTCGACGGAGGACGCCAATGAGGCGACGAAGGAGCAAGAGAAGGCGAAAGATGCCAAAGCAAGAGAGAAGACGAGTCCGTCCAGCACCAACGACCTGAGCCACATGCAGGTCTTCGAGGACCACGTCGGCCATTCGGCGGACGTGTGGACCACCCAGTGCGCGCTATGCTGCCGCACGAACTCGCCGTTTGAGATGCCGCTCGAAGCGCTGTTCTTGTGCCCCACATGTGATCGGAAATACCCCACGCAGCGCGCGTTGGGCCTCGTGTGATTCCGCCCACGAACCACACATCCCCAGCCCGTTTGTTTTTATAATCCAGTGCTGTCCGTCGCAACTGCCCACGCCGAAGAAGAGCCAAGCAGTCGAAGCTTGGCATTCCATCATGAAGAGCGAGTCCGCAAGCTCATCGATAGCGAGGACTGCAGTGCCGTTGCTTCAGCTTCCAGTCCGACCCAGTGGAGACCTCTGGCGGCTCGTGTTCTTCCAGTCCAAGGGGCAGCGGAGAATCTCCAAGGAGCAGCAGCGCACGGAGCCAAAATAATACTTGTATTGCTCGAGTAGGTCTATGATATCGGTAGGGTCGCTTAGGTCATGATGACCAGATATGTGAGTATGAGCAGAATGAACACCAGCACGATGATCACGATGAAGTTCTTCATGCCGCCTGCCTCATACACGCCAGCGTCCGTGAGCCGGTGGCACGAGTAACGCCTTCTCCTACACATATATATACCCACTCACCTGACTGTTTGATGAGCTCCTGTGTCTTCTTCGTGACCACTTCGAGTGCGTCCTTGGCCTTGTCCGTGTCTTCACTCAGATCGTCCAGCATTCTACAGGCAAGTCTCCAGTCAACCCAACCATCTCCCACTCAATCAAGGCATCGAGCATCGAGCGACGTACGCATTCTGCGACTCGAGCTCCGTGCTGATTGACAAGCTCATGTCGCCTAACCGCTTCACGGCACCATGGAGCTGGTCCAGACTTTCATCCTGCTTCTGGCGCTCCACCTTCGCCCGCCAAAACGACGCGTCAGTCCCTGCTCACCGCAGACGGCTACAGCGCAATAGATCGCACCTGCTGCTGCATGCGCTCGCGCTTCACGTAGTCGTCTTCACCATCATCAGGCTGCTTTAAACCGCACGCGAATCAGCTCAACAACATCCCCCGCCTCCCTCCAGCTCAGCGTGTCGCCACACTCACGTCGTTGTTGATCTTGGCGTAGTCCGAGGGCTTGCCCGTGGGAAACGGTCGCGACATTGCGAAAGCGTCCGCAGCTCACGCGGCTCCAGGGCTTCGTGGGCGTGTGTGTGGAGACGGCTTCGGGACCTCCCGGGTCTGCGCGCTTCGGCTTCAAGCAGAGAGAGCTGCTCGAGCGAGAGAGCAGGTCGCTTCACGTTCTTGTCGGTCAGCCGGCCACTTTGGACGCCAAACTGGACGTACTGTACAGTAAACTCCAGCAGGCGATTCCCTATTTTTGAGAAAACTTAGCAACCCTAGTCGCCATCAATCATCCGTAATTTTCACCAATCAAACGTTTGAATTTTGAAAGGGTGCGGGAGGTGAGCCGCTCTCCGGAAATGCTGGATGGGATCCGGAGGATCGCCGGCCGCCGCACCAAAATGCGTAGGGCCAGAGGCGGACGCATGGTGGTGCTGGCACAGGCGCCGTGGATCATGCCACGAATCCAGTGAATTTGGTGCGCTGTCAACACACAACGACTCACCGTCTCGAAAAAGTGGGAACTAACTCCAATATTTTCACGTGGGTTCGAGTCAACGGTCGCGGGGAAGGAAATGGGCAACAATAAATACGCGAGGGGGCACTGCATTGACCCTGCTTGCTTGATCTTCATGGGGTGCGAGGAGCGAGAGGTCTTGTCCCGTGCGACGCGCTAGACGCGGCCTAGCGCTCGCTGCGTGGGGTATTTCTTGTCGCACGACTGGCAGAGGAACAGTGGCTCGCAGGCGTCGTACGGCGTGGAGGATTGCGAGCAGAGAGCACAGTGCAGACTCCAGAATTCCACTTGGCCGACGTGGTCATCGAAGACACTCATATGCGTGAGGTCGCTTGTGCTGGACGGACTGGGCTTCAGGACGGACTGCTTCAGGTCCGGAACCTCGCCGACAACTTCCTCCGAATCGGAGACCACTGGAGACGCCGTCTTCACGTGGAGATTCTGCTTGGCTGGCTTGGATGGACGCTGGAAACGAGGAGACGTCTTGGCGACAGGTGACGTGTTAGCCTCGTGCTTGGGAGAGGTTCTCGCTGTACGACCGCGGCTAAGCGGCTTGCTCTCCACCACCTTGGCTTCAGTCGAACTGGCACTTCCGATCTTTCGCGCGCCAACTGGTGACGTCTTGGCATCTACGACACGAAGAAAACGCAGAGTTAGCATGTTTCACAACCATCATCCAGACCACCAGCGCCACTCACTCTGTATCCGCTTCTTGGGCCGCTTACTCGCACGAGGCGTCGAGTCGTCGTCCGAGCTCTCGCTTGGGCCCGCTGGGGAGTCGCCGCCCGACTGTTCTTGCGCTGTCTTTCGAAGCAGGAACGCCAACTGCTGGCGCTCCGTCATGAGACTCGGGTCCATGTGCATCAGGTGATCTTCGCCCATGTTGTCCTCGCTCATTGCGCGGGCGCGCACAGCGTGGCCGTGGCCGCTGTGTAGAGAGCGCGGGCGCTTGTTGCGGAGCATGGTGGCAGCGTGATCGGTGTCGGTCTTCCTTCGGTCTTGCGGGCGCGGCGTTATCGGCGCGCAGTCATTCACCAGCGACGGCGGCGGGTGTTTCGGCTTCGTCGCGTTGGCGTCTTCGCAGGTGGGCGGTGGGCTCAATCACCGGACCGCTCGAACGCTGGATTCTCCGCTGGATCGGGCTCTGGAGTGGTGGCCAGTCAGGTCCGCGCAGTCGCTCCGGCTTCGCTTGGCGTGGCCTCCACAGTCGCACCTTGCGCGTGAGCCGACTTCTTTCGCGAGCCGCCTCTCTCCTGCGCGCTTGGCTCGCGTGCCCGTCCAACAAAACCAACAAACGCCGCGCGGGTCGGGGTGACGGGCACAGCGGAGCGGAGCGGAGCGGACGCGACCCTGCAGACAGCCAGCCCAACACTCTGCTCCCCGGTCCGGAGTCCGGACCCAGCGAGACAAAACGCACGAACTCCACTCATACTGTACTGTACGATCACCAAACCCACCCGAAATGCGGGTCGAAATGCGGGTCGAATGGTGGTGAAAGGGGGTTGGAACCCACCAGACCCGCAGCGACAGCTGATTAGCGAGTCACAAGTGATTGTGGCGGCCACCATGGATGGGCGATCAGGGTTAGCTGGAAGACCGCACTTTCAGCGAATTCGACGCGCTGATTGGTCCACTACGTCACAGTTTGTGAATAAAATCGGATCTCACTCCCGAGGGGTAGGTGACAGTGAGATCGAACGTCACGGCAGCCGCAAGCTACAAACCACACAGCGACTTTCAGGTTCCGCACCTGGGCTGTTTTTAGATTCAAATCCACTACCCGCATAAACCGATACTAGGTACCCATCCACTTTGCAGACACGCTGCCGCCTTTCTCACCCACGTGGTGCATAGACCTTGCCGTCCTTGCCACGCAGCAGCCCGATCTCCTGCTTGAGCGCGTCCACCTCTCGCGCCTGGAGCTTCACCACCTTCACCAACTTGTTGCGCTCGCGCATCTCGCGCTCCATCTGCTCCGACTCGTCCTGCAGGAGACTCTGGCCGACGTTCGCGTGGTTCAGCTCCTTCTCGAGCTCGAGCTGCCTCGAGTTCAGCTCCGCGATGCGCGACAGCAGCGCCGTGTTCTGCTCCGTGGCTACCAGGATCTGCCGCTTCAGCTGCTGCTGTGACTGTTTCATGCGCGCGAGGTCGCGCTCGGCGTCCATCTCCTTGGCACGCACCTTGGCCTGGAGCTCGCCCACGTGCGTCGTGTCACACGCCTTGTCCAGCAGCTCAATGTCGATCAACTGGCCGAATTTGAGCAACTGCAGCTGCTCACACTTGTGTTGAATCGCTGCGATCTTTTCCTGCTGCACTTTCTTGTCTTTCGCGAGCACGTTTTGCTGCTTGTGGAGGTCCTTGAACTGCTGGCGAAGACTCTTGTTTTCCTTCTGAAGGCTCTCGATGCGATCCGCAAGCGCGTCAAACGACTGGACGGCAAACACGAGACACGAGCTCGCCTGCTCCGGCAGTTCCCACCGTCCAGTGCCATTGAGTACCGTCGCGGAGGCCTTGGGCACGAGACACCGGATCTGCTGCTTGCTTAGCGCCACCACGATGTCCAACTGGTTGAAGCGCATCTGCTTCTCGCTCTGGAACGCCTGGATGTCTTGCTCCGTCGCCTGGAGCTCTTTGTCAATCTGCCGCTGCTTGGCCACTTGGCGGTCGTTACTCTTCTTCAGCTCGTCCAGCGCCTTGTTAAGATCGCTCATCGCGTCGTCCACGTCCGCACGTTTCTCACGCAGCGCCAACACTTTCTCGTACAGCTGCAGATCGCATCCCGCCGGGCAGACGTCGTCTTCGTCGTCATCATCGTCGTCATCGTTTTCATCAAAGTCGCTGTCGTCTTCATCTTCATCTTCATCGTCCTCTTCGTCTTCGCGATTGCCTCCGTCCCCTTCGCGGCTCGGATCTCCTTCCCCACCTTCGCCTCCGTCTTTGCCGTCCTTCCCTCCGACTGCCACCACTTTCTTCTTCGCACGCTTGATCTTCTTCTTGAAGATCTTCTGAAGAGCTGTGAAGCTTGGGTGTTGCTGTGTCGCCGCACTACTTCCGCTGCCATTGCCACCATTCACCAGCACGAGGAACTCAGCCTGGATAGCCTTTTCCTGCTTGCTCCACTCCTCCACTTCCTTGCGCTTGTTGCCCATGCTCTCCTGGATGTCGTTGATCTCAGCCACGATCAACGCCTTCTCGCTCTTGCTCTTCTCCAGCTTCGTGCTCAGCAAGTTCTCGCGGCTCTCGAACTGCTCCAGCAGAACGAGCTCGCTCAGCAACGTGAACAACTTTAGCTCGCACTTCTTGAATACAACTTCCAAACGCATCTTCTCACGGCGTAGGTGCGCGATTGCATCGTCAAACGCTCGGATCTCGTCGCGCTGCTTTCGCTGGAGCCGCAAGAGCTCTTGCTGCATGAGATACACGCGAATGGCACGCTCGTCGGCGTCTCCACTGCGCGCCTTCTTCCCGTCTTTTTCGGGTACCTCGATGACAAGGTCTTCACCGGCCAGCTCGTCGATTGTCAAGTGACGGACTCGCAGTGCACTCTCCTTGTCACTGTTGTTCGCTGGATGGTTCTCGACGTTGGCCCCGCCAAGGCGACGCGAGACTGCTGCGATGGTGCGATCTGCCGTCTCCACTAGCTTGCCATCTATCGCGATACTCACACTGCTACGTCGGCGACCAACAGCTCCATTAGCCGCCGCATCCGAGCCGATGGAGCTACTCGACGCTGTGGTGACCACCGCGTGTGGCCGCACTTGCTTCTCCTTCATGAACAGTTCGATGTCTGCATCGCTCACTCGTTCACGCTGCTCCGGCCACTCGCTCAGATCGACTTCAAGTGTCTTGGTGAGGTCGTTCGACGCAACCACAGCCGCCGCCGCGCTGGTGAGCTTGTGCTGGAGTTGCTGCACTCGCTGCTGGTCGCTTTTCATTTCCTGGATCAGGAGCAGCTTTAGCTCCCGTAGCTCCAGCACCTTGGCGTTGAAGCTGAGCTTCGCTTCGTAGATCCGCTCTTCTAGCAGTGCCATTTGCCTTCGTTTCTTGGCCGTGTTAACACGCTGCGCCTCGGGAACCACGTAGTTAGGGGCCGTCTTGAGCTTGTAGTCACCCATGTTGCGCTGCGCGAATGCAATAGCCACGAGATCCCGGGGATCGTCGGCATTTTCTCCAGGTTTGTTCCCCATCCACGCGCTTAGCCGGGCCTTCCGGTCTGCACGCAAGCGCTTCCTTGCCTCAAAGCCGTGTACTGCGACTACCGGTGCAGCACCAGTGGTGGTGGTCTCGTTGTGGTTGAACCCTGTAGCTCCTGTGTGTGGCGCGCCCGGCGGAAGCGACTGCGACCCACCTGCGCCAAGAACACCACGCTGGAGCAGCTTGCGCTCTTCCTCCTTGAGTGGAAACGCCTCGTCCAGATCGGCGTCCTTGGCCATGATGTGAAGTACTGACGGTCGTCGTGCCACGCCCACCTGGGCACTAGCCTCCACAGAACCGGCCACAAACGTCTGTGCATGGGACAGCGTCTTGGGTTTTGCGGTCGTCGAGTCAGCCATGTGGATCTCGTTGAGCCGCTTCTGCAATAGGGGTGGCATCTTGAGCGTGCGGAAGCTCTGCACTGCCAGCCCACTTTCAAAGGCGCGTAGAGTCAGCAGCTCCACGGCCAAAGGGCTTACGTACGTCTCGCGCATCTTGAGCAGAAGCAACTCTTCCCGCTCCACGGCGAACGCCAGTTCTTTCTTGACCTCCTCGCACGCATTGTCGCCCCGCTTGACGAGCAGATCTCCATACTCCAGGTCGATCTCCCACTCGTCTTCGTCCAAGCGGCTCTCAGGCGCGTAGCTAGCATCCAGCGTCTTCAGTTCCTGGAGCTGCTGTCGCATTTTCTCCAGCACGTCGCGTGTGCGGTCTTGCTTTGACCGCGTGGACATGGCACGCGCGTCGGCCTCGCTTTTGCGCTTGGCGTCCTCGATGGTGTACGCTTCGTTAGGATTCGCCATGTCGGGCACTTCTAACGCTGAGAGTACTGCACCGCCGACCTCATCTGCGGGCGTCGGAGCGGTGGCAAGGGGCAAACCGAGCGTGCTGTTCGTATCGCTGACGAGCCGCACTACTCCCTGAAAGATCTCCTCGTCTCTGGCGACATTGGTCTCTACCGTCGTACCTTCCAACTGCGACTCCATGTACGTCGCGAACGCCTTGGCACGCTGAAAGCTCGGCAGTAGAGCTAGGTCTGTAGACCCACCAGACCCCGATGCTGCGGAGGAGCCGCCACTGTCGTCGCCGTTCTGCTTCGCTTCCTCCGCGGCAGCCTTCTGCAGCATATCGAGCTGTGCACGCTGCTTTTCTAGAGCCTGCTCCCCCACGATCGTCGCCTCGGCGAGCAGTTTCTCGCACTTCTCATCCAGCAGACGCGCCGCGAGGTCCATTTTCTCAGTGTGAAGACGACCGAGACTCAAGTTTCCATCGGCTCCGCACGTTACGAGGAATGAGTCGTCGAACGACAACGCCACGCTCGTGATTGCGTCACTGTAGTGTGAGCCGTCGTGGAACTCGCCCGTGAGGAACGCGTGTGGCTGTGCGTGCGTCCGCACTTGGAACTTGCCGCTCGCGAGTCCACAGAGCACGTACTTCCGACTAAGTGACAGCGCCAGCGTCACCACAGCACCAGTCGACTCACTCGCCAACTCCTTCAGTGCCGTTGCTTTGCCCCACTGGCAGAGCACAAGAGAAGTTGTCGACGATGCGGACGGGGTTTTGGTACTGACCAACATGGTGTCTTTGCTGTAGTAGCACGCCGCCCACGCTTGCAGCGCTGTCGTGCTCCCCTCGCTGCTGTGGAAGTCACTGCGGATCGCCTCGTCAGCCTGTGGCGTGCCACTGAGACCCTCGAGAGCTTGAAGCTCCTTCACCGACAACGGGCGTCGCCGCTGCAACGTCGTGAATGTGCGGCTCTCCAGGGTTAGCTCGTAGGTCTCGCTTGCCTTGGCAGCTCCCGTGTCAATTTCCTGCTCAGCGTCTGCAAGAGCCTGGTCATTGTCAGCGCTGTTCCGCATGTCTGCTAAAGCCTCCAGCGAGCCGTCCATCGGTATCTGATACTCTACGACGGAGCCGTTCGTCAGCGTTAGCAGCACGGCCTCATCATCTTCACGCCACACAAGCGAGCGGATCTCTGCCTCACACTTCTGGAAGCCCAGGGGTATGTAGTCGGGAGGAAACTTGGCAAACTTGGAGCTCTTCTGGCTGGGCACGATCTTGAAGAGGAAGAACGTGCTATCTGCACTTGCAGTCGCTAGGAACACACCCGACGGGCTGAACTGCAGCGTCGTCACGCGAGCACTATGCGGCTTGAAGACGTTGGTTCGAACGAACGACTGTCTCGCTAGATCCAGCAGCATTACCCGCACGAGACCGTCGCTAAAGCCCACGACGACCTGGCGACTTCGGGAGAGAGACGAGTCGTCTGAGACCAGTGCGCTGGCGGTCGGGACCCACGCGATGGCAGTCGCGGACGCTGTCCACGCAACCGGCGAGCCGTCAATTTCGTTCTTTGAGAACACAGTCGTCGACGCTGCGAAGAGACACGTGCGCGCGACGTAGTCCCAGGCCCGGACGCTGCCGTCGTGGCCGCAGGAGACAGCGAGATGCTCGTATGGCGAGCACACGACGCCGGCCGCACGCCCCGTTGGGTTGGCCACAAAGTCCAAGACCACTTCGTAGCCACCGTCCAGCGCACCACCGGCCCCAGTGGATCCGCCCTCGGCCAGCATCAGCAAGTGGATCGCGCCGTCCGCACTCTGGATCAAGTACCGCGTCTCGCTACACCGCACAACCGCACGGATGTCGAGCTGCGGCTGAATGAGCACGCTGCGTTTAAAGGGAACGAGGGCCACGACGTCGTCCGGCGGCAAGTCCGCCTTGTCGATCGCGTCGAAGCTCCAGAACTTGACGCAGCCGTCGCTGCCGGCCGTCACGATATGCTGGCTCTCGGGCTCGTACTGCACGACGTGGATGCGGCCGTTATGCGGAATGTGGCGTCGCGAGGTCATAATCTCGCACTTGATGAAGTTGCCATCCCACAAAAGTAGCACACCGCGCTCCGTGCCCGAGAGCACCTTCTTGTCGGGAAGCACGCAGAATGCCTCGATATCGCTGAGCTCGCTCTTGCCGAACTTGCCGATGTCACCCTGCAGCTTGAGGCCCGTGAACGTTGACGCCATCTTCCAGAAGCGGATGTGGCCCACGCCGCTCGTCGTGAGGAAGCCGGCATCGTTGGGCGCGAACCGCACGCTGAACACGTCCTGCCCGAACGCCTTGCTTCGTAGGATCGTCTGCTCTTCGCGCCACTGCCAGACCGTGAGCAAGTAGTCAGGCGCACAGCCCACCGACGCCAGCGTCTGGCCGTCCTGGCTGAAGCTCACGCTGCTGAAGGCCGACTCCGTGCCGTTGCGAAGGACGCGGCACACACGTGCAGATGGGTACTGGTAGATGCAGATATTGGGCTTGATACCCTTCTCCGCGACCGCGAAGAAGCGACGGGACGGATGTACCGCCAGTGCTCCGATGCCACTCCCACTGGAGCCGAATAGATACTTGCGGCTCTGCACGGGCTGGACCAGCGCGCGGACCTGCGCGGCGTCCGGCGCCCACGCCAGCGTGAGCAGTTGCACGGTGTTGCCGGCGGCCGTGAGCACGACGCCGCCGTGGATTCCGACGGACGGCGGCTCGAGCACGTGCACCAAGTGTCGTTTACCCTGGTCGAGCCCGCACATGTCGCCGAACACGAGATGGTCACGCGAAATCTCCCACGGATGCAGCGCGCGCACGAGCGTCGACGGCTCGTACGCCGCGAACTCGTCCAGCAGCGGGTCATCACCAATCGAGACAGCGGCTCCACGCGCGGGCGTCCGCGGAGGTGGAGGGGTCTCCTCTACCACCGGCACCATCTCTGTCTCCTCCTCCTGCTCATCTTCGTCCTCCCGCGACAGCTCTGCCTCTCCATCTTCTGCAGCACCACTAGGCGTTTCCTCTTGCTCCTGCTCCTGCTGCTCTGGCCCACCGCCGCCTTCTTCCTCCGTCGGCTGCTCGGCCTCCACGGCCTCTACCTCGGGCGTTGCCTGCTCGTCCGCCATGTCTACAAATGAGCTCTCCACCTCGATGGTCGCGACCTTTCCCGTGCCATGCGATGCCTTCATAACGTATATAAAATATCACAACATGCATCCCTTCCTCCCCGCCACTACGGATACGATACCTTCTCCTCTCTCTCGCGTGAACGGTAAACGGCCCTCACGTCTGTCTACTCGGCGCGGATCGCGTCCTGCAGCTGTGTGTTGTAGTACTGCGCCGCCAGTTGCAGCCGCGAGTACATTTGCTGCAACTCGTTCAGCTCCTTCTGGAACCGCAGCTCGTCCTCGCGCGAGCGCCGCTCCAGCTCGCGCGCCGCGTCCCTGGCCGCCGCGATCCGCTGTCGCGCCTCCGAGTGCGTGCTCTCCAGTTGGCTCAGCTCGTCCTGCGCAGCCCGCAGCGCGTGGTCGGCCGCCTGGTCCTTGATCTTGGATTCCTCCTTGTAATGCTCAAAGTGCTCGCGCTTCTGCTCGGCCAGCTTCTCCAGTCGCTTGCGCTGCGAGATAATCTCCAGCGCCTGACGCCGGTTGTCCTCGATCTCCTTCTTCTGCGACTTGACCTGCTCCTTGGCGTCCTTGCACTTCTTCATGTCGCCCTCGATCTCCTCCATCAGCTCCACGGTCTTGAGCACGTCCTTCTCGCTGCGTGCGAACGTGTCGCTGAACATCTGCAGCTCGCGGAAGCGCCGCTCCATGGCCTGCAGCTCCTCCTTGGCGTCCTCCAGGTTCAGCGCGATGGTCGCGATCTCCTTCTTCACGCGCTCGGGCGAGTTCACGATCTTGCCGTGCAGGTCCGCGATCTGCTTCTCGGCCTCGACCACGTGGAACTCGAACGACATCATCTCGTCCTTGAGCTCCTGGTACTTGGCCTTGAGCTCGTTGTTCTCGTGCCGCATCACGGCCTGCCGCTTGTTCAGCGCGTTGATCTCGCTCTCCAGCGACGCGTTCTCCTCCGTCAGCTGACGGATCGCCGGCTCCTCCGCTACCTGCTCGCTCAGCAGCTCCTGGAGCTGCCGCTGGAGCAGCTCGTTCTCCTCCTGGAGCGTCTGCCGCTGCTTGGTCAAGTGGTCCTACAACAACATCCAACAACCCCCCCGTCAGTCAGTGAGCTCCCTGCTCTCGAGACGCCTCTCGAGACGCCTGATGCCACAACGTACGGTCTCGCGCGTGAGCTCGGAGAAGGCGGCCACGCGCTCGTCGCGGAACTTGGCGAAGTTGATGAGCGCGCTGAGCTGGCGCCGCACGCGCTTGGGGTTGGGCGTCAGCAGGTCCTTCATGCCAAAGTCGTACACGCCGCACGCCTGCATGAGCTTGCACGCCTGCCGGAAGAACGTGAGCTCCGGGATCGAGTCCTCGTGCAGCTCCGGGTAGCTGAGCACGCTGATGCCCGAGAACTGCGGCTGGTTCATCTCTTCGCGCGTCACGCCCATGGTGTTCTCGATGAACACCTCCAGGATCTTGCGGATGGCCGCCACGTCGCAGTTGCGGATCTCGTCCTCGGTCACGGGCACCTGCATCTCGCGGATGCACGCGATGAGGTCGCTGGGCTTCAGCAGCGGGAACGAGTACACCTGCTGCGCGCCGCCGCCGCCGCCGTTGCCGTTGCCGCTCATCATATTCGCTGCGGTTTGTTGGCGATTTTTGTGCTTCCGCTTGTGTCGGTTTGCTTTTGTTGGCGCCAACAAAAATGATTCAAACGTTCAGATGGGCGAGCTGTGATTGGTAGATATTGTCTCCAAATAAACAGATGATTGGCTAGAATTTAAGCCAATCAGAGGTGGAGGAAATGTTGGAATCTTCCAGCATGATGCAGTTGACAGCCATCGTCCACCGCACGACAGTCGCGAGCTGGGAGATGGCGGACGAGGCGCACGCGGCGCCGCCGATTGCGGTCGCTAGCGCTGCTACAGGGGCCGAGAGTGGCGCGCCACAGCACAAGGACAACAGACGCGCGCGCAAGCCGAAGACTCGCGCAGGCGTGGCCGCCGCAGACGCCGTGGGGGCCGAGAGCAAGCAGCCCAGCAAACCCCGTGCGCGACAGGCGCGTGGGAAGCCACAGCAAAAGAACCACGACGCAGAGACACCAGACGCAGAGGCTGCGAGCAGAGAGACGGGAGAGGTAGCGGCAGTGTCTGCGGTGGGCTCCACGAAGGAACGGGGCGCCAAGAAGCCGCGGGAGAAGAGCGAGCGCAAGCCGAAGCGAGAGGCCCACGACAAGGCGAGCGACGGCGTGGCGCCTCCGCCAGCGCCCGTGGACGGCGCGGGAGCCGCGTTAGAGGCGAGCGAAAAGCCAGTGGCGAAGGCCAAGCGTCAGCCGAAGAACGCGAAGCTCAAGGGCGAAGAGGAGCCGGTGGGAGACGCGGAGGTGGAGGTGGTTATAGAGCCTGTGGACTGGAAGACGGCGGCGTGGTTCACGGGATGCGACGCGGATCTCGGCCTGAGCCACTGGCTGCTGAGCCGCTGTCATAGCTGTAACGACGTGCAGACGCTGGCCAGCGAGGCAGCGGTGCGTCGTGCGGTGCAGCTCAACACGCTGCTGGGACGCCTCAAGACGGAGCTGCTGCCTGTGGACGAGGAGGATCCGACCGCGGAGACCAGGAAAGAGTGGGCCACCCGGGAGATCTTGAGTGAGGTGGTGACGCTGCTGCCTTGTGCGGCGAAGAGCGGAGATGCCCAGACACCAGCCAAGGGCGTGGCCGTGGTGACGCTCGAGGGTGAAGTGATCGACGCTGCGACAGACCTGCTGCTGAGTCGTGTGGGGAAAGACGACCTGGAGCTGCTGCAGGAGTGGGAGACGCACTTGGAGGCGCTGATAAAGCGGGTGGAAGACACGAGCAACGGCGGTAAATCCAGCGACAACGACGAAGAAGGAGACGAAGTAGAGAAGGAGGACGAGGAGGAGGAAAAGGATGAGGAAGAGAAAGAGAAGGCAGGAGACAGTGAACTTACTGGCGCCGGCGTCGAGGAGGCTGCCGAGCCCGGTAGGATTGAAGAGGCAGCGGCTGTGCTACCTCCGCCTCGAGCGCGCAAGGGCAAAGGAGGCAGCACCAGCTCCATTGCCCACGCCAAGGCACAGGTCGCGGCAGCCATTTCGTTCCACAAGGCGTTCGAGCAGCGTTCTGCCGCAGCAGCATCTGCGTCGTCAATGATGGCGGTTGAGCAGTGGACGACAGAGATCCACCGCATCTACGAGTCTACGCGCGTGGTTCCGTCTGAAGAATCGAGTCGCAAGGGCGTCGCAGCACAGATTGAGAGCGCGTTCCGTCGCTCACCGCAGTGGCGTCGCTGTGAAGTGCTTTTATTTGGCAGCTCCCTTTCCAAGTTCGGATCGAAGACGTCCGATCTCGACTTATGTCTTCGTGCCAACCCAGGCAACGACGTCGAGGAAACGGCCGCCATGATGAGCGTACGGGAGCTGCGTCTCCGCATGCGGCGTGCCCAGCAGCAGGAGCTATCCGGCCACGGACTGCCTAACAGTGGAGACACTGAGGACCCGACATTCTTGAAGGAGACGCTGGATAAGTCACTGAAGACGGTCGAAGCACTCGTGAACGGGATAGACAAGCAGCGAAAGAAGACGAAGAACAAAAGCGCTGCCAAACTGAAGCGTCTCACCACGCTGATCGCCCACTGGAAATCTCTTGTGTCGGTACTGGAGTTCAACTACAAGCAGAATCCAGAGCCGACAGGTGCTGCTGACAGCGCTTCTCCTGGCTCCAGCAAGCGTGAGGCCAAGGCTGCTGCAGCTGCATACCACGATGCGCTTCACAAGCAGCAGAAGAAACGGCAGCGTGACATCTACGCCGCTGCTGCGCTGCTGGGACGCAATGGCTGCGACGTTGACCTCGTCGTCGCCCACGCACGAATCCCGGTGATCGGATTTACCCACCGAGCAACTGGCTGGGAGTGCGACCTTTGCTTTGAGAACTACCACGCGTGCATCAACACGCTGTTGCTACGCACGTACGCTGAGTTCGACGACCGGGCGCGAGCTCTGGGTATCGCTGTCAAGCACTGGGCCAAGCAGCGTGGCATCAACGACGCATCGACAGGCCACCTGAGCTCGTACAGCTTCATCCTGCTCACGATATTCTTCCTGCAGACCAAAGCCAGAATTCTTCCGAACCTTCAGCACCCGGATCTTCTTCGTAAGGCCAACGTCGCTCCCATGATGCTTAATGGCGTGGATGTCTCATTTTGCGCCGACCGGGACCAAGCACGTGCCTTCCTCCAGGCCCAGCATCCTGAGCCGTCAACCCAGAACGTGGGGGAGCTCCTGCTGGCGTTCTTCGAATTTTACGTCGACGAATTCGATTTTAGTGAGCTGGTCTCGAGTGTGCGCCACCCTGAGCGCGTCCAGACGAAGCGTGTTCGCTGGGGCAGCAAGAACAAACTGAAATCCTGGCGCATCAGCATCGAAGATCCGCTGGAGATGGACCGCGACCTGGGCAGCGTCCTCCAGTTCCGTTGCCAACTGCTGATTCTTGAGGAGATGAAGCGGGCGCTCGGACTGCTTCGGGACGGCGAGAGTTTCGAGACGAGAGTCTGTGAAGCTGTGGAAAGCAAGAAGAAACTGAACAAGGCGGAGAAGAAGAAGCAGCAGCGTGGTGGTGGTGAGAAGCCCAAGCAGAACCGGAACGATGGCCGCGGTAACAAGCCCAACGCCAAGAATGAAGAGGAGGAGAAGGCCCACCGTGGTGGTCGTGGAGGGCGGCGTCAGGACGGACCAGATGGAAAGAGCATCCACCAGCGGCAGCAGGAGAAGGTCCAGCCCAACGAGAACGAGAAGGCGACAGTGAGCCGCGGTCCACCACGGGCACGCGTGGAGAAGCAAACACCGCAGGCGGCACCAGAGGATTCGTGGAGACGCGGCCCGAACTCCAAGACCTCGGGTGAACATGTCGACAAGAAGCTGCAAGGCCGTGGGCGTCGTGGCGATACGCGTGGCGCTGCCAGCAGCGGATCAACCACAGCACCGGCAAAGAGCGAGGCTTAGACACAACCGTAGACACCTTCCGAGCTGTTGATCGTCTCCAGTGGCGTAAGCGTCTGATATTGTTTTCCTTCCACTTCTTGGTGTTGGCTCTAGCTGGTTGCAGCAAGGTCGGGCAGTGCTGCTACTGGAGGCCACAGCCACTGGTCCTGTGCGCACACGTCGACTCACTGTCTCCATTCGATCCGGGCAATGGCGATGAATTGTACTGCTCGAAGCGTCAGACGAAATAGACGTGGGAGCGGAGGCAAATGCTCTCGACCTCGTTGCGAAGGTGATGCCTCGACTCAACCTAGCTCCCCACCAAGCACGAAGCAGCGCGAACCACCCTGGCGACTCTGCAGTATCAGCGACAAAACGCCAATACAAACAGTGAACACATCGTACGTGTCGACCAACGAACACAGGGGATATGAAAGCAAGCACCTAGGAGCTAGTTTCGACTATCTCGGGAAGAAACGTCGGATGTCAATTCACCAACTCTCTCTCTCTCTCTCTCTCTCTCTCTCTCTCTCTCTCTCTCTCTCTC
>JAADVE010000283.1:0-23349 GCA_023334595.1 Pythium utonaiense | reverse complement strand
TCTACCCTGTAATAACAGATATTGCTACCTCTATCATACCATTTTTACAAAGTACTCATATTGTCTAACAAATGGCTCGATGTATTGAGAAAAGTTACCAATGCTGCCTGTGAGTTGTTGGCTACTGTCGGCGGCGCCGAACGCTTGGGCGAGGAAAGCGCATACGACGGCGGCATACTGGGCAAGTCGTGTAGCGACGACCGTCCAGTACTTGGTGAGCAACGTACTCTTGGAGGCAGTCACGGCAAAAAGAGTGGGTGTAGCTGAGAGGCTGGACCCCGTCAACTATAGCGCTGAGGCAAATCGCACAAGTGGGTCCAGAAACGACTTCAGCCACGTCGTTCTCCACGTCAATTACCGTGGGAGCTGTTCCGACGGCTACCACCGTTTCATCGGCCACCGTCGTGGTGGTCAGTGGCTCCATAGCCGCAGCTCGCAGTCACTCTCGCCGTGCGCGCTGGTATTCACGGTCACGCTCTAACTGACGAGCGTACCGAGCTTGAAGGGTCTCCGCACGGATTTGCTCGGGGCGGCAGGCTCTGCTCTTCTGGTGGCGGTGCATGTTCTTCACCGCCACGAAGACACCACACACCGTACACGCTTGATTGACACCAGCTCTTGGATCTCGGGCCATGTTGGAGAATGGCCAACAGTCTCCTCTGCCAACTCGCCCTAAAATGAACTGAATTCCACCTGAAACCCTATTCTCTAGATTGGTGGTCAGGGACGGATTAGACTAAGCAGTTGGGTTTGGGGACGGATTAGTAATGGTGGCCCTGTTTTAGGGACGGATTTGTCAATAGGCCTGAGATCAAGTTCAATTAGATCAAGCCACCTACGTTGTGGTGTGACAACATGTCCACTGTGCACCTGAGGAAGAAGTCCGGAAAGCATTCGAAGTTCAGGCACGTGGACGTGAAGTATCACTTCACGCGTGACTTCGTCGAGACAGCTCGACTTCAGACCAAGTACTGCAGCACGGAAGTCATGTCGGCTGACATCTGCACCAAGCCACAGGAGCGTGTCAAGTTCGAACGATTTCGTGGGATGCTGGATATCGTGCGCCAAGAGCCATGGATGCTCAAGAACCAAGTCGATTAGTACGTGGATATAATCTACGACCACGAGCTTCAATATCACGACCAGCTCGAGTGGGAGTGTCAGGACAGCGACCTGTCTATCCACGCGAGTGTTCACAATCGTACAACAACAGACAGCGACGTTATTGTAGAGAGTCTGTGGACAAAAGAGTGCTTGGGTGGTTGACTGGCTGGGAGTCCTCCGTATGTCTAAGTCCGACGGCAGCGGCAGATGTGGAATCTCCAAGGACTCCAACCAGCAATCTTCCCAAGGGCTGTTCCGGCCCCCAACCTACCGTCTCATCCTCCTTTCTCTCCATCAGGCCGTGCACCCAACAGTGCAGACCGATCTGACCATGCTGCAAACTAGGCGTGGGACGCCAGTCATCACCAGAACCGACTTCACCCCCGGACAGCGCTTCGGTAAGCCTGTTAGTGTCCCTTCGTCTACCACTGCCGCGTCTGCCGGGAGCCATACGCCTTCACGTCTCCGAGTGAGTGAGCGGTCAGCAGAACCCCTTGGTAAGGTGGAGGTGAACGAGGCGGACTACAAGTTTTTCCCGCTCGTCCATATCTCGCGTCCCAAGCTCCACAAGTCCTACCAAGCGCGTCCGGTGGGGGACGTGGAGGTGATAGAACGGTTTGACTTCGACGAGGCTCTGCTACCGGAGGACTCGTACGAGCCGGACCAAGCAGCAGATGGGTTCGAAGTAGAAGCCATCGTGGACCAGCGAGACCGCCATCTCGCCCGACAGGGGCCTTCTCTTATAGAGCCATCTCGGCCACTGTGTATCCATCTCAGGTGTGACATGTAGCCATGCCGTTAGCGATCAGAATGACTCTAACCAGTGCCAGCTCGTGTCATGGCACGAAATTGCCAGGTCCAAAAACGAAAACTCGCGCTCTGATTGGCTAATGAGTTTTGTTTTTCTCCGTTTTCGTGGCCAACTGGCAATCACCGATGCCATGGCAACAGGTTTGCCAGCCTGCCGGGATGTAGTTTACCGCTTGGTGGATGTAGTATTCACAGCTTCAAGTCACTTATTCGCGGTGATAGTGACATCGAAGGCACTTAAGAAGAAGCATCACCATGGACGAAACATGATGACCAGGCAACAGAGGTTGTCCTCCTCGCGCTACTCCAGCTCTTGCTGCTCACCGTCATCACCAAGCAGACAAGCACACGCCAACGCTGCCACAAGCGCAAACGTATAGACTGGGAGTACCGAGCCAATCTTTGCAAGCAACGAACAGATTTGAACGCTGCTTCAAGATGTCTCGGAAGTCATTTGACGCGCTACTCAGCCGTTTGGATCCGTCACTCGCTGTGGATGCTATGCAGTCAACGAGACGAACCGGTATCGAACATGTCACGCCAGAGAACAAGTTGCAAATGTTTCTTCGCTTCATGAGTGGTGGATCGTGCCATGACATCATCGCCTACAGCGGTGTAGCAGAGTCGACGTTTTACGACTGCGTGCACGAGGTTGCCGACCTCATCACAAGCCACCCTGACCGGCAGATCAAGTTCCCCGAGGATGAAGAGTCGCAGTAGCGTGTGATGCGTGGATTCCAGGGCATCAGCAATGTGGGGTAATGAAAGGGTGTGTGGGTGCGATTGATGGCTGGTTGTGCCAGATTCAAGTGCCACGCAAGACAGAGGTCGACAAGGTTCGGCCCTTCTTCTCCGGGCACTACCGTTGCTACGGCGTGAACGTCCAAGCTTGCTGCGACCACCTCAGCCGCTTTACGGCTGTCTCCATCTCGTGCCCGGGGAGGAACGGGAGATGCTGCAGCTCATCATGGCAGGCTGCGTTCTTCACAATTGGTGTGTCAATCAACGCATCGCGGAGGACCCAACCTACGATCCCTCTCAAGATGAGGTTTTGACTGACAAGCAAGCCCATGGTGACAACTCTGCCTACCGCCAGCTTTATCTATCTGCAGAAGACGAACAACGCCGACATGGTACGCAACGCGATCGTGGATTTACTCCGTCGAAACACCGCCCAGAGACCGCAGGACAACATCAGAAGACGCGCACGAGTGGACACGCATCAGCAGTAGAATCCAACGCTGCATTATAATGAAACCACACCAATAAATCTCCTTCTCTAATCACGGCAACGCACCAACCACTGACAAACAAACCATCGGATCTCACCATCACGAGATGCAACTCACACCGCTACCACAACACCGTCGTCTTCCTCGTCGTCTGCGATGTCGACTTCCACTTGAGCTGTGATGCCCATAGCCGCTGCAAATTCACTCTCCAGCTTCTTCACGCCCTCTTCTTGTAGATGAATACTTTGCAAGAGAACCAGGCGACCGCATGGCGGAGCGGCGTGTCCTCGGTTCGCACGACACGATAATCGAATACGTCAGATGAAATGCTGCTCTCCTGCCGGGTGCGATTGTTGGGGAAAGCGTTGGCCGGATCCACCGCCAGAGTGATCTGCATCCTGTCATTGTCATTCTCCAGGAGCCACGCCACACGCGCGTCCTTCTCCCCGGGCTTCATGCGCTTGACGGAGCTCTTCTCGCTCGCTGCACTCCTTCCGTAGCTGCGCGATTGTCCACGCGTTGTAGTTGTTTGTCGTTGGCGGGGGCACAGTGCCAGGTCGTTTCACCGTCCAGGCGACGACGTTCTCCGAGTCAGCGGCGACGCTCACTGGGTCAGCAACGACGCTCTCTAGGTACGAATCCTCGCTACGCGGCGACGCCATGTGGACCTCTTGATTTCCCGAGAAGTGGAAGCCTCCGTTCTCTTCTTCTTCCGAGCTCATCTTGCTGGTTTCCTCTCGTTTCCTCTCATGCGAGGGTGCTGATTCTCCTGTGACATGTTCGTGCAAGCGACGTTTCTTGGATGAGGAAATTAAACCGGTTTTGTACCGGTTTCTCTCTGGTAAATTTCGTGCCATGGCAGTGCTTTATTTGGTTAAGACCCACAGGCTTTTTGCCACCGTGCCAGATGGCGTGCTGGCAATTTCGTGCCATGGCACGAACTGGCACTGGTTAGAGTCGACCCTGAGACTGCGCGAAGATGAAGTCGTCCTTAACGCGCTTTCTGAATCTGGTGAGGCTTGCCGTAGATGTGTCATAGCAATCCGCGAATGTTTGCAAACACACGCGCCCCACAAATTGCAGATATTATACAAACTCTTACGATCCCCCTTGCCTCGTTGGCGCTGTCCGGCCGCCTCCTCGCACTCCCCACATACGCCAAGCGCTGTCATAATGCTTACTTTCTTCTCGGAGGCTGTCATGTTCATGAGAGACCGTAGGAGTGTCTCCATCGCGGCGGCTTTACCTTTCAGACACTCCATGCGCATCCTTCATGTCCTTTTGGATCAGCACTTTCACACGCTCTCGGAGTGTATCGTCACCCTCTGTATGTGGGCGTTGGTTGTCCTCCGCTTCGGACGACGCATCCCCGTAGTCGTCGCTGTCGGACTCCGTCTCGTCGATCTCCGTATCCGATGGCACCCACTGCTCGTCTTCTTCCTCCATGGTGCGGTTGATTCTACCTACCACACGGTGAATATTGACAGAATGGGTTTTTGGTGTCTCCTCGCCTCGCCCCAAAGGTACGGATTTAAGTGGTCAGACCTTGCGGCAGTTTTTCTCGAAAACCAGATTGGTTAATAACGATCAAAATGTAATACGCGGTCTCATTACAAGGAAGTCCCGCCATGGATGGGGCATCATGAGGAGTCGTACTGAGGAGAGGCAGGTCTCCTAGGAAGTCGACAAGTCTGGCTTGGGTCCACCTGAACTAGTTCAGGAAGTGGAAGGGTTGCAGGTTGTGGGGAAGGAAGCAGAAGCAATTGAAGAAGAGGCAGAGGAAGAATGTTCAATTGGAAGTCAACAAGAAGAGCAAGGCACTATGCATCGCGAACAAGTCACGACGCGGCAGACACGAGGCGCGGCGTTCGAGGCAGAGGATCAACGGCGTTGCCTTGGCTGAGGAGACGACGCTGGCACCGCCTTGCACTTGCTACCAATGACAGGAGATGGCGGGGCGTGGCACGGGTGACAGCAGTGGTGACCGACTTACGTGGGGTGCCTGGTGAAGTAGCAGTGCGAGCAGACGAGCTGGGCTCAGCGCAGTCGTCGTCGGTCTTCGCCTCCTCTTCGTTGTCATTCTGCAACGCTTCATTAGCGTCCTCTGACGCGTCGTTGGCACCCCCCGACGCTTCATCGCCACTGCGCATCTCTTGTCGTCGTCCGCCGACGCTTCACCGGCATCATCCGAGGCTCCGTCGTCGTCGTCGCGTCACCACGAGACGTGCTCCAACCGGATCTCCGACTGGCAGAAGAAGAGGCACTCGGGCTCCGCGGCATCCACCGTGTTGATGCGGTCTTAGTCAGACCGAGGAAGGATGATGGTCACACCGTACGCTGTTGGGCGGTAGAAGATGGATCGAGGAGGGGATTCGCGTCCACGTATTTGCTGTCGAACGACTGCTTCGGCTGCTGCAGGTGGGCGGTCCAATGCTTCCGGAAGACGGCGTACCGGCGGCGTCTGCCCTCGATCCGAGCTGTGCGGCGCATCTTGTCAAAGTCCGACAAGGTCTCGCGCCGGGCCGAAATGAGGAAGTGAGGTTGCTCCCACATGGACTTCGCGTCCGCTTCGTAGATCTCCAGCAGATTCGTTTACAGCGCCGCGAACTGGGCAAACCGACGCTTGTCGCCCTGCGAAGACGTTACTCGTACTCGGCCATGGTAGGAGTCGTCCACTCCGTATCAAATCAGCCACGGCGCCGCGCCGTCTCTCGCACGTCTCATACAGTGTTTAGTGCCAAGCCATCCACTGGGACGCCTACCGGCCACGAGGGACGAGTCACGCTCCTCCGAATCCTCGCCATGCACATGCGAGAATTCTCGACCGCCTGACGGAAAGCCTCCTTGGCGGTGTGCCCCGAAGATGGACTACAGGCTGTCGGTGACCGAGGTCGCCGTCTCCTGCTTCCGCGGCAGCAGCTGCAGCATCACCGGTTGCTTCACGGGTCAAACGAGGGAGGATTTGTGCGCTTGACAGAGCCGGTGCACCGACGGCCGCTAGCTCAGGCAAAGAGGAGGCTAGCGGGGCGGCGACGTCCGCAGCCAACTCTTCCGTGGACGCGTCCACGGATCCGCGAAAGATCTGTTACCACCACGCTGTCCGTATTTGATGAGTAGGGGCCCCACGGATGCCGCGTACTGGGTGAGAGCTGTTGTAGAGTGACTTCAGAGTGGACAGACATACGTAGCTTCTCTCCTCCACCTTCGGGCAAGAAAACTGCCTTTTGTGTGTGTGCCTTCACTGGCTTCTCGACGCCTGCAAAGACACACTGGCAATAACAACATCCAAACTTCGTTGAATCGGACACTCGATGCTTTTGCCTCGATATCCACGCAACTCCTCACTAGCTGTGTGTAGTGTTGGAGATGATCTCTAGGTAGGTTGACCGATTGCATAAAGGTGACATGTCTTCACAGTTGGTCAGACCGTTCACGGAGACTGGATGTCGGTTGCAGGACTGTGACAGAGTGTTGTATTGAGATCTTAGTATTGTCGCTGTGGCTTGTTGTTGTTGCTAGCGATCTTCCAGAGCTGAGGGGACTTGTGCTCTTCAAGGAAAACCAGGGATTGATTACTTGTCTAGTTAGAATGCGAGAGACCCTCCCAGCACGGCCTCCTGGAAGCCAGGTTCTTCGACAAACGCACGTACAAACCGGATCACCGTCTACACCGAGCGCTTTTGCTGCCATTCGATTGAGGCCGGTAAGCCAGTGTTGTTCGTTGCTGGCTACCCATCATCAGCGCGAAGTGGGCGAAGATCTCGCTCGTTAACCGCGGGTCTCGATCGTGTCGGATCATGGACCTGGCACCGAACCTGCGAAAGACTACTCCCTCGTACGCCTCAGTTACGTCTCGAGCTGTCGTGTCACTCATTGCCTTCATCATGATGTAACCGTAGAATAGAACATGTCCTGGAAGAGCAACAGCACCGTGTTGCCATGCCGGGAAGCCGATAGCTGCATCACAAAATCCACCGAAATGACCCGGAGAGGCCGGTCTTGGATGATATGAGACCGAGGAAACCAAAAGTAGTCTTAACGTCCCTCCGGTGTTTTCGAGAAAATGGCGCTCAAAGATTCCAATTCAGATAAGTACGAAAGAGACTGTTGATGGCAATCCACAGAAGTGCTCAATGGTATAAAACACGAAAAAACATCAAGGGGGAACCGCCCCGAAGATACGACACACGATAATGAGCGGCACGGAGCACAGCGCGGAGGAATGGAGCAGTGACTCGGAACTCGGATTCCCCGTACGAGTACGTGTCGAGTTGTGGTTCGAGTGAGGAGGAGGAGATCGAGCTGCTTGATCTACCGTGCGCGTCTCCGTGGTTGCAAACGCTCGGTGCAGAGGACGTGAGCCAGCGCGTCCAGTCGCTTTCCGCTCTTGTGTGCTGCAAGGACGAGTGCTTTCGCGCGAAAGAGGACCGACTGGAGCGTTTCGTGTATTCCGTGAACGAGATGAGCAAGGAGGCAAGAGGGTCAGCATTTCTAACGAGTCTGGCCATCAGCGCGTATGCAAACCTTGGGGGGAGCGCCGTGGCGTGGGTGATCGGGTCCGGTACACGTATGTGATGCCATTCTGTGGTGTAGTCTACAAGCAGGCATTTCAAGCCGCGTTCAATGTATCCAATCAAACGCTTACAAGGGGCCGAGCACAAGTCGCGGAGGGCTGTGCGTTTGTCCAGCCACACGAGAATGCAGGGAACGCTCATCATGCAGTCTTGGACAACGACATCACGATTCGGTGGATGCGTGACGTGGCAGCCAATATCGGTGAACCGCACCCAGTACGATTCCGTCGTCAGCGAACTACGAACGGTATCACTGTTCGCTACACGACACGACAGGAAGTGACATTCCTCCCAGCATTTCTGACCTGGCGGATGTCTACAAGTAGTTCTGCGCATTCATCATCGACAAGCATCCTGATTCTCAGCGCCCGTCGTTCTCTGCTTTCTACAAGTGTGCAACCAAGAGCTGCAGGGATACCCAGATCGCGTCGCCACGATCGAATGTTTGTGACGTATGTGCAGTGTACCGTACGCACACTTCAAGATCGCCATCGACGGTTGAGACTGAGAACCATGCTGTTCACGTGATGGATGCCAGAGCAATGAGGTATTGGTGTTTAGACTGCTTTTGTTGGAAACGACGTTAACACTCCTATTGATGTAGACAACAGTACGCCAAAGATGCTGGCTTGGTTGGCTCAAAGAACAATCCTGTCGACGATCGACTTCGCCCAAAACATCGCGATGCCGCATGCAGCATCCATGCCATCAGCATGGTACTTTATGTCCCTCATTGGCGTGTCCGTCTTCGCATATATTCGGAAAACTCCAGTCAGCAGGTGAACTACATCTTCTCGGAGCGAGTTGCTGGCAAGGGAAGCAACGAGGTGATCTCCATGCTGCACGATTATGCGATACGTGCGGGTATCTACAGTGATGGTCCCGGCACAACATCGTGGACGATTTACGCCGACAACTGCGGCGGTCAAAACAAAAACAACCACCTGATCCGGTATCTGCGATTCCTGGTTGACTCAAAGCGCTTGCGCACGGCGTGCCTCAACTTCTTCGTCAAAGGACATACCAAGAACAACTGTGACCGCGGGTTCGGACAGATAAAGCGAGCCTTCGCGAAGCGAGACATCTACACGATGGAACAGGTCGAAGAAGAAGTAAATGCGTCGTCTGCGAAGAACAGCGCAGTGTGCCTGGAGAATGCCGATGGTGTCTTCCTCGACTGGAAGGCCTCACTACAACCGGTCTATCGTGACATCGCCAAGATCCAGTCCTACCAGCTTTTCAACTTCCCTTCTTCCCGGCCTGGCGTGGTTCTCTGTCGTAAGAGACCGACCTCCCCGTTCGTCGATCAGGAGACGCTTAAGTCTACCGACACGGACTGGGAAGGGATGTGGACCTCGCTGAAGCAACTTCCAAAGTCTGGGGCCAACCCTGAGAAGGTGGCAGCCCTGCACAAGAAGATACTGCCGTATATCCCGGGGGAGTTCCGTTCGTGTGACCTGTACCGTGCTCCAACTGAAGAGGAGCGAGGTGAGACCCAGGCAAAGAAGCGTCGCCGAAAGAGAACGCCAACATGGGTTGAAAAGCAGGCCGCTATCCGAGCTGCACAACAAGAGCAACATCCATCCACGGGATCTTAGATAAGTACATTTTAGTGAATAATACATGTTCGAAACACTTTCGGTGCTGTTTTCATTCTGGATTTTCCCCTTCTTGATCGCCTTTGAAGGTGATCTCCGTGCATTAAACGCCACTGATGGATTCCTCTCATCAAGACGATTATTCTGGTGTTTGAACCTAAAAAACAAGTTTAATCTCCGGTTGGAGGTGTCGCGCAAACAGCGGGAACTCTGGGACGAGTGGCTTTCTTCGTAGTCTGAAAACACCACAACGTAGCCAAGATTATCCTCCAAGCGATGTGACCATCAAATCCAGATCCGTACTTTTGGCGTTAAGACTACTTTTGAAGTATTTGGTCTCATATTACCGGGTGACGAACCTGGTGCTGGTGGTCTGCCCTTGGACGTGGAGCCACAGCACAGTCCAGCAGACAACCGTGCAGCAGACCACAGCGCAGCAGAGTGGCAGACCCAGTGGGGTGGGGGGACCGGATCAAGTGCTGCTGAGTGGAGAGCTACGGTGGATATAGCTAATAAGATAGTCGTGCCATGGCGTGTTGGAGTCTTCGACAGCCTCTTTCCAGTCGAGTTGTATCACAAGGAGTGTCTACCAGATACCAGCACGGAACAGACATAGAAGTGATAGATACGACAAGTTGCCCGAATGTAAACACGGAACAGTCATAGAAAGGTCCTGACGACTGCTCGCTCCAAAAGCAGGGATGTGCGCAGCCGTGCTATTTCCTCCTCCACTTCCAATGACTAGTGCTGTACGCGCAGTGTTATGCTGCCATTTTCGTATGGGAATTGACCATGTCTGACTATTGTTATAACGCAGAGCAATAAACGTATCAGGCGTAGCGTTCACATCGACAACCTCAGTCTCCGTTTGAGCTTGCAAACCCACATCGACCTCCGCACCTGCATCGACCTGTCGGGCGCGCCCAGATCGACTTGTGGGGTGGGCCAATATCGACATGTGCCTCGCCTTCACCCGGAGCGTCGATACCGACTTCTGCATCTTCAACAGGGCTATGTGCAAGACAGGAGTGTGAGGAATGAGCACCAGCATCATTCGCATTATCTATTACTGCCCATGTCGAAGTTGATGTAGATGTGGGGATGACGCAAGACACGCTCCATCCGTGCATCTAAGCTCGCATGCGTGTATTTTGTGATCTCTTGGTCTTAGAGGAATCGCTGAGCGATCTCCTTCCTCCGAGGGGCGCTCAGCTGAAGCACGAGCTTTGACACCCGCATCACATCCATGCACGTGCCGTTGATTGTGACACCAGCACCACGGCCTTGTACAACTGGGATGCAGAATCCACGGAAGGCTGTGCGAGAAAGCATAACCCTTTCCGTGGTAGTTGGCCGCATTGTCACGAGCTTGCTGTCAGAGGATGCTCCACCTCTCAGAGCGGGGGGTTACGCTCCAGGATCCACTCAGGATCCACTAGTCGTACATGTAGCTCGTTTCTGCATCAAGAAATCCGAACACCTCCAACGGCTTCATGTTGCGCCGGGTGAACTCTTCATACTCATCCATAGAGCCTCGGCGATACCACGGTGTGGTGGCCAACAGCTCCATTCTGGAATTTAGGTTTGGTGGTGTTCGAGAAACCGACAGGCAGAGTCGCTACACCTATCTCTTGTGCAGCAGCAGGACATGAAACGGCCATGCGCATCTTTTCAGACACATAAGTTCTTAAACCATTGACCTAATGAACTTTTTGTTGGTGTATATAATAACTTAAGAAATGTCAGCTTGAAGGTCCAGACGAAGAACGATTCTACTATACTTTGGGCTTGGTTTTGACTGTGGATGCCTGAATGCCATCTTTCCTGTGAATAGTAATATTCCATTAGGAAAATGTCGTGGTGGCACAGCCGACTATAGGGGGAGACCCCAAATTTTCGGAAAGAATGCACACATCACAGACTGCATCTGTGATCCCTGGATGCTCTCTGACTGAATGTAAGCGTCACTACGAATGTCTAGATAGTGATACATAAATCTAGACATCAATTGAGTTCTGTAGTCAATGGAATCGAGTGGCTCGAAACAACCCCCACCACGGGTGGCCCTGAGCTGGTAGCCGATTGAATGGTTCTAACAGAGCCCTGCTCAATGCTTTCCGTCATGTCCAGTCATTCCTGATCTTACGCTGCTTCGACATTTCGCGGCATCGGCATTCGTGACGGTTCGCGACTTTGACTTTGGTGACGGCTCGTGGCGGTTTAAAGAGCTCCACGACATCACGCTGCTGGAACAGTATACACCCCCTCAGTGTGGGTATTCTATCAGTTGGTCGTGGGTACTCTAGCGCTCTCTCTCGACATTTAATACTGCTGCCTATCCCCCTCGTGCGGGATCCCGATTTCGGTTTCGAATCGGTCTTACCGTCAGTATTCATGAGAGTGTGTCGAAACCGCCTCGTATACCAGACCCAAGCTCAGGAGCCACAGAGCGGAGCGTTTGCGGAGTGTACTCAATCAACAACGCGATGCAGAAAGTCGACTTTACTTCGGTGGAGGTTAGTTGTTATATGTTTGATGCGTTGCGCTCGGGTCAGTAACGCTCCGATTCCAAATGTGAGGAAATGAAGGTCCACCTCGCTAGCCTGAAGAGCAAGCGTCCGACTGAGGATCATGGCGACCCTGCCAACGGACACTATAGTGTCAAGGCCCGACAGAGGAAAGGCTACAACCTTTTGTTGAAGAACCACATGGACACGTGGCAGAAGGGGACCATGGCGAGTTGATTCAAGCGTCTTGCATACACCAAGTACCGTCGGGTCATCATCATCGGCCGGCCACCAAGCCAGAAAGAAGGAATCTCCCACTGCATCGCAAGAGTGGCGTGCACGGTGGAAACGACTCCCAATAAAACTGTAGAAAAACCTGTGTTGATTTGCCCCGACTATGGGGAGATCAGGAAGTGTACACCAGTAACGCCCCAACAGCTTCTTCCTGAGCTCCAAGGAGCTTATGCTATCGGCTCCCATGCTGAGTTACCTGAGAAACAGGCTGCGGGAATGATCCCAGCAGCAGCACTGTCCTAGATAACATCAAACACAATGAACATGCCATCTTCTTCTCATTCGGACCTCAATGGATTGTATCAGAGCATTTTGTAGTTTCCTTCTCTTTCAGCTCGTCGCTGTGTACTGATGTGAGATATTACGTATGTTCTACCGGGAGCAGGCCTCCGAGAAATAAAGGAAAAATTTACGGGTGCCTCCGTCCAGGCCGTAGTAAATAATGGAATAACCGAGCGACCAATAATCCATTGTTGCAATAATGGCAATGTATTGTTCTCTTACGTGAGCCAGTCATCTACGGTAAGAGAGTTGATGCACTCCACATCTCGCGGTTCGACTTCAGGAACATCAACATTTCGAAGTTGTCCGACTGAATCGAAGCCCGATGTGGAGTAAGCACGTACTTACACTGCGAAAAGAGACGTTCACAAGCGTTACTGGTAAGAGGGATGTTACGGAGAAGAGGCAGATATGCCTGATGCTCGCTGTTGGTGGCATTGCGAGGTTTCTTTGCACGTCAGTTGCGAAGTCGGATGATTGTTCCTCCGGCTCTGTCGGCACTGGTCGAGTGGTGGCGAAAGGTGCTAGCCACTGCTTGTCCTCTGGGGATAGCGCAGCTTCATCGCACAACTTGACAATGGCGTTATCGAAACCTTTCGAGTGCACACTGGCGGCATCTGGGCTCAGATAGTGACTCATGGCAGGGTACTTGGCGACAACAGCATCGAAGAGGACGCGGACTTCGGCCAGCGTGCGCCGCTCGTACTGCAACTTCACATAGACGCTGTTCAGCTCCTTCAGCTTGGTGTGTAGGGCAACTATACGACGGTGAGCTGCTCCGCGGGGAATAAGCTCCTCCACACTTGGTACCAACAGGATCGAATCTCGGATCTCGATGTAGCGATCCAACATCTCAAATGTTGATGACCACCGTGTCACATTCAAACGGCGGTGAGGTCGGTGTGGACCCCCCGAAGGGCTGCATTGTTCGGGAGGCGCAACCGAGTCATCAGGGTCTGGATCTGAGAAATCAGATCCTCTGATGCACTCAGATACAAGTTTACCGCGAGATTAAAGCAGTGGCTTGCACATCCCACCAAATGGATCTCAGCCCTGGTAGCCAGTGCCTGGTTGTTGGGACAGTTATCACCCACCAGGAACTTCACTATGGATATTTCCTTCTCGTAGACAGCCAGAATTGCTTCGAGATGCTCGATGTGAGCGTCTGAACTCTGGCCATCCTCCATGGGGGAGAGACCAATGAGGCGATCGCGGCGCTCTTCGCCGACTTGGCACACTGCGATCACGGCGACGTAGTGGCTCGTTCCTGCACTCCAACCATCGAACATAAGTCCGAAGGCGGACCCCATCTCGTCGCGAATGGCGTTGCCGACACGCTGGGCAACACGCCGCATGTATGTCTTAACCGTTTCCGTGGTAGTTGGCCGCATTGTCACGAGCTTGCACGTCAGAGGATGCTCCACCTCGCAGAGTGGAAGGTTACGCTCCACGATCCACTGGAGCCAGTCGTACATGTTGCTCGTTTCTGCATCGACAAACCCGAACACCTCCAGCGGCGTCATGTTGCGCCGGGTGAACTCTTCATACTCTTCCATGTAGGTCGGGTGGCGGCCGGCAAGGTGACTTATGAGGTTGGAATACCCTGTGCGGGCAGCTTTCTTCCGCTCAATGTCACAAATGTTGCACTTGTATCGGTCGTCGTCGAGGGAGGTGAAGAAGAACTTGCAGACGAGTCGGGAGCTCATGATAGTCGTAGTCAATGCTATAATGAGGACTCAAAGAGCATAGCCAGCAATTCCTGAGCAAGCTGGATAGGATGGAAACACAGACGCCAGGCAAGGGTGGAGACACCCCTGGTGTTGCACCACAAGCGCTAGCTTCTCCACAACGTCGAAGCGATCGGATCAGTCGTGTATTAAACCGAACGCCAGCCCAGCAAAAAGCTCGGCGAGCTCAACGAACAGCCCGCAATCGAGCACGACGTCGGGCTTCGGACGGAGCGAACGACACCCGCGACGGTGTGACGCAACTTGAGACTGAGGAGCACCGTCAACAACGCCTTGCACAACAATGCGTGACAAGCAGACTCGAAGCCGCAGACCGAATGCTGCTGATGGTAGTCAAGAGCCACCAGCCCCGAGAGATCGCGTTTGAGTCACAACGACTATGGCAACTATCAACGGCAAAGCCAACAAGTGCAGGCAGAGCTTCCTCTGATACGTCATTCGCAAGAAGTCGTCGACAGCATTGAGCGCGCACTTCAGGATGCGCTAGGAGCGGAACGCATGGATGAGTGTGTCTGTGCCGTGTGTGACCGTCTCGTTCCGCGGACAGACTGCAAGCGAGTGGACTCTGGTACTTCATCATGCTTCAAGAACTTGCAGCAGGTGTTATTAGCGCCAGCCTCAGTCCCACCCGTGCTCGCTGCTCAGTATTGCGTTGAAGATATCCACGATTCACTGGCTGGATTAATGCTGTCAAGAATCGAAGTGAGGGCATTTGGATCGGAGGTTCAACTGTCTGTTTGCAAAGAGTGCCACAGAACTCTCTCAGTAAACACGGGCGCCCCACCGAAGTATGCGATTGCCAATGAATTCTACGTTGGTGTGCTACCTGAGCATCTGCAAAATGCATCATGGATTGAGTGCATCATGACACAGCTCGCTACCGTCGTAGCCCAGACAAGAATCATGGGTGGTGGTGGGGGGGGGGTCATCATCGCGCATTTCGATCACACTGCATGGTGTTTGACTCGATACCTGGACCGCCCGCGACTCTACTTCCCCGGCGAATCAATCGAGACGGTCCTTATCGAGTTGTTCTGAATACGTCAGGAGTTTCAAGTTTGAAGATATATTCATCACCGAAGACGAAGGAGAAGCACGTTCAGATATGAACCAAGAAGAAGACTCTATTACAATTCACAGCGGTTTGAGCATTAGCGAAAGCGAAGCAGAGACGAGTGTGATCGAGCGCAATATTCTTATGGCAACTACCGAAGATGTACCTGATGCCGCGCTTCTTCTGCAGATCGTAGACCTAAACTCCCATGAGCCGACCGCCAGACCACGACTTCCACTATACCATTCCTCACGATTTGCAGGTTTTGCAAACATTGAAGCTAAAATGTACCCGCATCTTTTTCCATTTGGACGTGGACACCTAGACGAAGAGAGACCAATATTTGTGTCCAAACGCGACTGCTTTCGTTATTACGCGATCCTTCGTTCTCGAACTTTTGCTTAAGACCCAACGTTTCTGTTGACGGCGTTCGATCGTCTCTCACTCGAGAACACGTACAAGCTGACGGCTGTGAAGTGTCGACGATTTTCTTCTCTATTCGAAGGATACGAGACACTGTCTAGCGAGGATCTCGCTGCTGCTCTTATGAACAATGAAAGACGCCAGCGTGGGGGCCAACAACTCGTGTTTTTATCGTCTCCGAAAATCCGGTGTCCACTCTCCATAGCGTGCCCTCGAACAACCTTCACCCCACTTTGTCTTGTGAGAACCTGACAGTCTCACGGAGTACAGCGATAGTTGTGAACTGGTGCCACAGCTTGAAGCCCTCGAAATCTTCTAAGGAGACATTGGACTTCGTAGCAGGGTCGATGAAATTGGGTCACCTCCAACGGGGGGAAGCTGAAGAAAATCTCCCAGGAAGACAACATAAATTCCACTGAATGGGACGTTCGGGACACGCTTTGCTTTCCGAAGTACCCAATCCAAGTGAAGCAGCTGAATCTTCGTCATCATCGATACCTTGTCGACGATGACACAGTCGACATCTCGAAGTGACGTGTGGCTATTTGGGCTCTTTAGCAAAATCTCGAAGGAGGCCAACGTACGACCACCGATGATGCTAGCTGCTTTCCCGGTCATCGCTGTCACCACAACTGACGAAGGTCGCTGTCAGCTACGGTATAGCTCTTGGATTGCTCCAACCACGCGACTTTTACCGATCCCACCTTCACCACCAAGAAACATTGAGTTGCCGCTGTTCAACGGCGTCGTCGGATAATGAAGGAAGTTCAGGGCCTTCGCTGGTTGCAATCATCCATCGCTGGAGAAGACGTGTTGCAACTATAGCGAAGGCTGCATGCTATTGTTTGTTTAGCGTGTAGGACTTGGACACTGCCGAACCCCCCGAGTAGATTGGAACTGGGTCAGGAGACCCCCCACTGTATGCTTTCTCGTCCCATCCAACGTGGTCGGGAAATAAACACTCATCGATGATCTCGTTGATGTTGGTGAGTCGATCCGTGCGAGGATTCACAACTATTTCGTTGGCTTCGCTCACCGGGTGAGTTGTCTCGGCGTCTGATGCAACACTAACAACCCAGGTGCTCTACAGAAAATTCGCGAACACGCCCTTCGCAAACCTCCTCCTCGTGTCTTGAAGCAACCAGTCGTGCAATGCCACCAACAAGACGGTATTGCTCGAACTCGGACAGAACTCGCTGAGCGGTGGCAGAAAATGATGATGGCTGTGGAAACGTTTGCATAGGTAGTGCTTCATTACCCACCATCTCGCCCAACTCGTTGCTTGAATGAAAATGTCTTCTTGAAGATGCAATTCGTCCAGCGTGAAGTCATCGCTATCATTACCATCGCCAGATGAGTCCCCCTCTGTAGCGGATGACAATTCGGAATCACCGTCTTCGTTGAGAGCACTTTCACTTTCAGAAGCACGTCCAAGGTGATACTCGTTCATGTTGGTCATGATTGCTGTTGTGAACCTGTCGCGCAGAGGCTCCCACGCACAGTAGGCTGGATACCATTTATCATCTTGGACTGCGTGTCCGCCGAGAAGGTCGGCCAGCGAGCGGAACGGCTTGAAGAGTGTAAGTGCTAGTTTTCCAACCAACGCTCGCTGTTCGGTAGCCATGCCTTCTTGAAGAGTTGGTAGATGGGGCCTACTCATTACTGGGACAGCTTCGCGGAGCTAAAATGCGACACAGTGAGATGCCGACAGGGGATGAGCATCCTGAAAGCTCTGGTGGTCGGCGATACTAGTGCTGGCAAGGCGGCGATAGCAGCGCATTTTGTACTCATACAGATTCAAGCCAATCACACTTGTCGGACGAGAGATGTAGTCATTTAAATGGGACGTGCTGGCAAAGATGACATGCTGGTTTGCTCGACTGAAAACGAGAGTATATCCGTAATCCCCACTATTATCCAGTTGCTTTAACATGTCAGACAAGGAGAGTTTTACCGTGCTCGCGCTCGAATAGCAACACGACCCACGAAAAACGTAGAGTGCAGCCAGTGGACCAGCTTTCTTGTAAGTGTGTGGATCATACCGGAGACCCGTCTTCGCCGAATGTCTACCACAGATGGAGGCGAAGTAGAGGTTGCCACGGCAGCTTCTTTCGACAAGCGACGCTGAAAGCTTGCTAAAGGTACGGCGGTGGTGTTGTCGATTTGGCGTTGGGGCTTCGTAACCTACTTGCAGGTGTAGCAGATTCAATCGATGGCGTTTCTCCCTCCCAGGAGCAGTTGCACGTCGTGATTGCACTTGAAGTTCCTCATAAATGCCGGGTTGTATCAGTTGATGTACTCGTGAAATAAATCCCGCTTCAGTATCACTGTCGGCCCCGAAATGGATGAAACAACTACTCGATCCCGTGGAAACCCCTAACGGCTGGACGCTGATTATGATGTTGCATGGCTCGCCTGGAAGCAGCTACCCGTATGTGACCAAGAATGCATATTACGTCGCACTACGAGACTCGCTAGTATGTAGTCTATGCAGCCCGGGTCCATCCTGTGGGAGTCCAGCGTTGGTGGAAGCATTTCGATTAAGCGAGCCATCGAATCCGCTCGGAAAGGGTCTTCATCTTTATTCAAAGCAGACTGTTGCGACAGGTTGTTCACGCGGAGCATCCATTCCGCAAAGTGATCGGATTCGTCAGGGATCAATGCTGCGAGAAACATCCCACGATCACGCAGCGCGTTCTTCGCCTCGATTATCGATGATCTAGCCGACGCTTCCTTTTGTATCCTCACGGAGGTTTCTTCATCTGTGACGCTCCTAAGCGGTGGTGGCCAATGAAGAGGGCGTTGGCGAATGAGAAGTTCGCGAATGATATGCTGTGAGCTGACAAAATACCCACAGTCGCTGCACTGGACTAGAGTGTTTTTTTTGGTGGGTATACGAGTCGTATTTTGGTCGTTGTCGACGAGCAGTGGACATGAACAAATTTAGCGCGTGAGCCGCATTTCGAGCAGCTCGCATGGTCCATTTGAAGCGGGATACGAGTCGTCACGATTCTGTCAAGGTACGCTTCAAGTTGCTGTTGGAATGCTTCTCCCTCCTCGATTGGTCATATTCTTCGCTGTTGAGAGGTGTGCCAAAAAGCCAGACAAGGAAGTGTATGTGTAGTGTTTCACGACCTTGGGTTTCGACCATGTTGCAGAATGATTTCGTCGTTCCGAACAGGCCACCCGAAGTTTTCGACTGCATGGTTTTCAGATCGATACCGAGAATGTGTTCAATAAATGCATCAACGATGTGCATGAACAGACGAGCGGATGCCGAATCATCCATCATTGCCGCGTGTTGCATCTCTGTAGGAGTTGGTGATGTCGCCTCGAGGACGTCGAACAGTGTGGAAACCGAGAGCATACCAGTGTAGTGGGCCATCACGTGCGAGTTTTCTGAGTTTGGCTGTGTCCCAAAGAGAGCTGGCTGCCCAAAGCGTGTCTGGTAGCCGAAGGCTTCTTGACGACACTGTCGGCGCTCTGCACTGCTCCCCCATACAGACACAGAGCCCAACTCAACTGACTTGAGGAAAGGTTTGGCCCTGGTTCGTCTCTCCAGGGGTCCCAACGTTGTCGCCATGGCAGACGGCGTCAATCCTGAACTGTTCTCCGTATTTCCTGGCGCCGAAGCGTACAAGAAGACTATCTTTCCGCTCACTCCTAGGGTGAGTGGGGAACGCAGAAGCCTTCAATCAAGATCCAGCAATATCCATTCGTCTGCGCTGTAGGCGTAACAGCGTATAAGGGACAAGGAGAAACGCTCACTTCGAGGGTCGTCGATTGGAAGACTAATGGAAACAGATGGAACAAGCCGCAGCAGCCGTATGTCATGGTCTCGCGTGTTGTCACGCGGGCAGGATTAGCATGCTTGAAGCCAATGATCCCTGCAATCGCGGCCTGGGCTAAACCACCAGCCACAACGATTGAAGAAGACCGTCGCCTTGCTCTGCTAAATAACCAAACCCTCCAGCAATTCTATCAGGCCTAGTATATACAACACACATTCACATTCTCAAATTGCTGTTTTCACGTAAGAATACAACGGGTAGTTTTGAACGACACAGTTCTTTACACTGACAGGAAGTCGTGACGAGACAAGCATGCAAGACCATTATTTAAGCAAATTGACTTGATTATCTCCACATCGCGAGTTTAGCTGGCAGTAGCTGGGGCCGCTGGGATGGGCTTCGGTTTTAGTCGATAGAGATATCGCTTAGGCGAGCTACAAGCTGGCAGCATCTTGCCCCGTACACAAGGCGCTTCCGCGAGTTTACAATCCGAAAAACATCTCCGTTCCGTGGTAGTTGTGGCGCATCCAACGGAGTGGAAAACACAGCCGCCGACAGCAAAACTTCGTCGTTGCGGCCTTCTTCATCGCGCTCATACTCTTGTTGGAACTAGAGACAAACATTCGTGAGTAAGCTCCACATCACAGCGCACTCGCACACTTACCTCCATCAAAGCTACTAGCGATTCATCGGGTTCCGCAACCGTGAGATGCAAACGGAGAAGCCGTCGATTGGTTAAGTTGTGCGATGAGGCCCACAGAAACTTCGCACGCACGATAACCTCGACGTCGGCATGAACTTGATCGCCCGCATCGACGAACGCGCGAAATTCTACAATAAACTTTCGATCAGATTGCTATATACAGTACACTGGCCTTGTTCACGTACATGTACCATCAACAGTAGACAAGACGGCAGTCTCTCGGGCAATACGATCAGCCTTCCTCGCTTGCACCCTCGCCTTCAATCGCTTCAACGGCAAGTCAGTCACACGCGACTTGTCGATCGGACGCTTGCTGGCAACCTAACGTCCTCGCTGACGTTGCCTGCCTTCCTTCCTGGCGCCATATCCCGTACAGTGCCAGCAAAATCGGAAGTGAAGACAAGAATGGCTATAGTGTACGCCAAAATGAACCCGGATGCATTGAGAAGCTTCGAAAATATGCCGTGAAGGGAATTCCGATAACTCTTCCTGATGATGCTTCCAGTAAGTTGCACGATTTGCAATTGAGTGGTACGCTTGGGATACCAAGGTTTTAGGATGGGAAGCGTGATCGACATCGATTGTGGCCTTCGTCGCTCAATGAGAATATCTGGACCTCAGTTCGAAGCGTGATAGACATGGATGGCCTATAAAATCTCCAAAGAGCCGCCGCATATCTATCCTCACATTCTACAATCGTCGTAGACTCATCACCCATTCACATCACAATGATCATCGGCTCAAGTGTTGCAATACAGCCCCCCACACCATAATCCGAGAAATGACTTCTCATTCGGCGAACTTCAACTGGGACCACGTCACAGATCCTGGGTCCACATCCCAGATTCCACCAACTCTCAACGTATAGTCTACTAATAGGATATATTACATAATGAATTTAGTTAAAAGCGGTACCCTTCTTTGAAGCTGCGCTCCCCCCGTCGAAGGCGGGTAAGCAGTGAGTTCTCTGCTGCCAACGCCAGGTGAGTCGGCGGATGAGTTGAGATGCAGCACGAGTACGCGAGAATGAACACTAGCACCTGCGTGAACGTGATGCTGGAGGCCTCCCTCGACAGACCCATGAGCTCTGTGAGTGGGTTGGTGGCCGATGTGGTCGACGTGGACACGTTGCTACTGGAGCCCAGTAGCGTGGACAGCGCCAACTGGATGCGGATGTTGTTGGTTATGGACCCCAGCAACCGCGTGTTAAGCTCCATGGATTGGCGTTGGCCTACCCTTGCTGGCCGGCATACACGTCACGAAGCGCGTGACCAGCGTCACGAAGTCGCATACGGCGTAGCACGAGGAGTAGGACCTGGTCGTCGCTCGGGATCTAGTCGAACACGATGGAACCGTAGATGCGTGGCTTGGTCAGGTCATCGCCGTGCGTCTTGCTCTCCACAGAGTCCTTCAGGTCCTCGGCCGTCTTGTAGAACACCACCGAGTCAGGGAACAAGGGGGTCGAGGAACTCCTGACGAAGCCAGACAGCAACTCGTACCGGGATCTCAATGTTGGCTTCCAGGAACTTGTATATCACTGCGCAAACACTCGCTGCAGACTGTCTGCGTGTAGCTATAGCTGTGCCTGACGCTCTGCACGCTCAGCCACACCAGCCACTTGGTACGCACTCACAATGACACGAGGAGACACTCACAGCTGATCTATAGAATCACCACTGACTCCCTCGTACCCCACCGTGCTGTCGCATGCGCGTTGCACGAGCGATGATAGAGCACGTGTGCAGGTGTCGTCAAGAGTCCGTCGAACTTCATTGCTGCCGACTCGGGTGCTTTACGCGCAACGCAGACAGCGGGCATTGCCACCACTCAGCCCTTTCCGACCGAGCCTTGACTTGACGGTTTGCCAGTTGGTCTTACTAACATGACGTTGCAGATCACACCAATCCACGCCACGAGACGTCGTGAAGCACGAGGAAGTCCGTGGTGGTGCTGTGGATGCAGTCGTGTTCTCGCTCAGCGTCAGCGACTGGAGAAACTGAGGCCGTGAGCTTGTGAAAGTTCGCATTATCGTCGTGGCGCTTGGCGGCGTCCACGAAGCTTGGCATCGAGCGCCAACTTGACCGATACGGCTCTGCTTGGGGCAGAGTGCAGTCAGTGGGGGACGTCACCCCTCCATCGAGCTCTGATGCATTCAGCCTCTTGATCTATCGAGCGTAGAGTGCAGTCGCTCCATTGAATGCGTGGTTTGGAAGGTGGAGATGGATCTCCGCGCTTCCACAAAGAGGAGCACTTGCATTCAGTGTTGAAGTGCCGCTTCCGGCTGTGTGCAGTATCAGTAGATGAGGGCAACCGTCTCACTGATAAACACAACAATGCACTGATACAGATGTAATCCACGTGAAACACGTCGTGAGCGTCACGTGGTGTTGGCGTTGACAATCACTCCTTGCGGGTTCCGTGGACGAAAGCAAGTCGCCTCAGTCCTGCAGCGTCCACGCATCCCCATCGGTTGGCGATCAGCGAAGCGTCACTGTGAGCTTGAAGTTCGCCCCACACGGCTTGCTACTGTACTTGTGTGGGCGGACCCACACCAATGATCAACCAGTGGACGCTGGTGGTCCAGTGCCTCGTCGGCATCTGCAGAGTCGGCAGTGCAGGGCGTCTTGACCGGCGTGGGCTGTAGACCATCGCACACATTCAGACTGGTGATGCTCATGCGTCACGATGTGGCTGACCAATCATTTCCGAGAACGAGACCGAAGATCCGTTCAGACGCGAACAGAGCCAGGCCTGCCCCTGATCGGTGACAGATGCTGGTGGGCCTGGCTGGTCTCTCCTCGCTCACCCTCCCAGTGTGATTCCCGTTCGATCATTCCGCTCTGAGTATATGCGGTGCTGCGCTCTTTTAGTCTTCCGCGACATGCCAAGTCGTGGTGCAGTCACGATGACAACCAGCAAGAACAGGGTGGCGACGGATCCAACATCAATCAAAACGGCTTTGGGACATCAATCAGAAGGCGGCGTTCCGATCTGGGATCAAACGCTCCCGTATCCACGATTTTGATTCGCCTTTTCGACGCGCTGTGAGCCAGATACAGTAGGCAGTCGCCCATCCACTGTACTGCACTGTACAGTCCGTTTCGCG
This sequence comes from Pythium utonaiense, assembly GCA_023334595.1. Classification (NCBI taxonomy): domain Eukaryota; phylum Oomycota; class Peronosporomycetes; order Pythiales; family Pythiaceae; genus Pythium; species Pythium utonaiense. The sequence continues at coordinate 123 of JAADVE010000283.1, read as the reverse complement.
ATTAGGATCGGGTGTCATCTAATCAAACTGTCATAACGCATACCTGGTGGAAACTATAACAATAGCAAGGTAGTCACTAAAGCGATTTCAGACTAGATTACCTTGGTTTCTCTATAACTCAGG
>JAADVE010000282.1:0-23351 GCA_023334595.1 Pythium utonaiense | reverse complement strand
GTGCTGGGATCGAGGCAAGAATCGACTTGAGTGCAGTTGGGTACGTGCGATAGTTCAAATCCACCATGATGATCGTTTGCAATGCCATCCATGGTGAGAAGCAAAAATACGCGAGAGGTGGGCCGAGTGTCGCAGCAAAAAGCACCCAGTTGATGAGGTTGATCACCGAGATAAAGGCAAACTCGTGGTTGTGGATGATCATTTTAAACAGATCCAGCGAAGAAAGAGCGAGCGTCGTCAGTACGGGAACCATCGCGATCAATACCAGAGCTTGGAAGACACCCCGAATGGGACCGGGACTGATGAAAAGCAGACCGAAAAAAGATACGGTGCCGATACGGTAGACGAGCGCGAACTTCAGATAGTGGATTCTCAAAAAGTCAACGATGACGCCGTGAAACGATGGAGGAGACCAGTTGCGGAGGGGTGTCTTCGACAAGTCGATCGGCGGCATATCGTGTGAGGGTAGCAGCTCGTAGACCCAAGGGCTCGTGACAACCACTGCGTACGAGTCCCTGCGAGAGGGTGGTATGTCTGTGTTGAGGGATGCTAGAGTTACATGTGGGCCTGTCGACGCTGGATTATTTTCGAATGCGTCGTGTTGGAGCGAGGCGAGGACACTACCGTCGTCGTCGTCTTCCTCAGCTGACGTGCAACTCTCAGCTTCAGGTGTGTGATTAACGTGGGTGTGATCCCACCGCGCGTCATTTGACGCTACATGGGGAGGTCTGCTCTGGAGCCATCCGGATGACTGTATCGGTGGAAGTCGTAAGGTATGGTCGACGTGTGCCTCCATCTAATGGAGTGGAGATTACTGTCAACAATGCTTAAGCGCGTGTGTCGCGTGAGTGTCGCTCTGGTTGGCTTGCTAGGAGCTTTCCGACAGCCGTGACATCAACCTCCGCTCTCACCAATTGGGCCGAAGGGCTCTGGTTATAATTATCCGTGGTGTTCCACGTGAACCAGGTTTAGAGGCGTCCGTTGATCAGATGTGTTTGTTGGATCGCACTCTTGGCGGGCCGTACGCAGAGATCTGCATTGGGATTGAAGGTCGGTCGTGCTTGAACGAGATGACACAAGTGTTGTCAATGGCAGACCAGGAATCCCGAGTCCCCACGAGCAACCTAAAATAGAGGCGTGAAGCGATGGGAGTGGCTGGTTGAAGGAGACGAGTGTGCCGAGCAGCCGACCATCTTCTTCGAGACGCCAATGTCAAGAGGCTCATGTCTACGACTGTGCATTCTAGTCGAGCCGAAAGCCAAGGCACTGCCCCAACATGCACTGACATCTCACGTGCGTCCGTTCGTCCAGTGCAGGTTACCTCGCCACCGATTCTCCACGGCGGCAATGAATGTTACTACGCGTTCACTCTTTCACACCCTCTTCCTGTCGTCGACTTGTCATCGACAGTCGCCAAGCGGGTGCTTCCTCCAAGTACGTACGCAAAGCTTGTAAGCTTCTTGCGCCGCTACTTTCATCTACTCGTGTTCGCGTATCGACTTGCCCTTCCGTGCTTTGCTACATCACTCTTCGTCCACGATCCTCGTATACGAACCGTGTTGGTACTCGTGACACTACCAAGCGTCTTGGCAATCACGTCGACAGCGCTCTTTGTCTCCACAGACGTTCTCTTGCTGCTCACTCGAAACTACGAGTTTTGGTTTCTTGTAGTCCTCAATGCACTCAACTGGGTCTTCGTCGGCTTAATCTTCAACGATATCCGAGCGTTGATGTGCATTATCTCGTGGATGGGCTTTCAGAGCGTTCTCTTCGTCGACTCCAACTACCGGACGTATCCTACAACAATGGCATCGGCTGCTGTGAGCACACCAGTGGTGCTGGTGATAGCCATTTTTGTGGCGGCCGAATGGATCGTCGATGGAAACTACTTTGAAATACGGGTCGGCTCCCAGGTTGTGGGTAACGCGTCCGACTTCATCACGTTCTGGACGACAACGTTGGCGGTATTTCTTGTCAAACTCGTCGTGTTGAAGAAGACTCGTGCCCACTACAGCATCCGTGGCTTCGCGACCATCCCGTGCGTTGTGATCAAGGCAACTTTGCGATATACACCTCAAATCAGAGGAGGTGGATCGATCAACTTTCGTCGTGGTATGAGAGAGCAACCGAGTACGCTCGAGAGCCGCGGGAGCAAACAGCCATTACTTCTCAACAGCCTCCCGCTCAACCGCTTTGATACAAATCGAACGCTCCTTCCTCATCGATTTTGGAAGAATCCTCCGCAGTGGGTGAAGCGAAACAGTGGTCAAACGCCGCGCATACTGCTCTATCTGATCGGTGGTACAGCGATGGGCTTGCTGGTGTTGGGCACGATGCAGAGCTTCTACGAACTTCTCCTCATTAACGCTCTATCCGACAACGACGATCCAGTACAATATCGATATGGCTCCAGCACTGTTATGTTGATGAGCACGTGCTGCACGCTATTGTTCTGCGGTGCTTTCGTGTCATTCTACCAGTGCGATCTGCTTCGTCTTCTCGTACAGAGCTTTGATTTTCTATTTTCCACTGCGCAAGCACTGGCGTTCGTACTGTGTGTCTGTGATATGCACCGCTGGCGTCTGGATCGCTGCTTGATCGTGTCTGGCTGGTCGATTTGGTTTCTGTGGGCGCTCACGCTCGATGCCCTCACGCCACCGATCAACGACGCCATCTTCCGCTTCCGCAAGCGATGGTCAGCGCCGCTCCTGGCAGGTTTGATTGTCGGGGGTGCGTCTACAGGTCTGATGGTGGTGTTCATGCCTGGTTTGCGTCTACAAAACCGAGTGATCTGGAACTATGAGTTCCCCAAAACTGGGGTCACTTTCATAGTCCACACACAAACTATTATGCTTGGTCGCGCTGTGACCATCGTGCTGTGGTGTTCACGTCAAGCATTCTTGCGATTGACCCGTGGTGAAGAGGAGCTCGTTTTGATCAGTGGCAACGTCGAGTACGTGAGTCCGTACTCCACGTTTCCACGTCGATCGACGAACGGCGTGGCCGCAATCAACGAGAGTAGCGGACGCTCCTCGCACGCCGACGGCACGCAACAAAAAATCGCCCCAACTAGTCGTAGTTTCGTGAAGCCGAGACGCAGATGAATGCATTTTAATCAGAAGAGCCCATCTCGGTAGTGATTTACGCGCAACTTTGTGGGGATTTTGTTTACAGTGTGGACCGGGAGTCACCATGCCAGCTACGATGCTGGCAGCAAGCATCGTATCAAATTACCACTCGGGCAACGCGGTAAGGACGACAACCAGCAGTGAAGCTGCTGCGGTGAAAGCAATTGTGGCGGTCTGTCGTTAGGAATCAATATCGGCAATAGCGGGGATGTTTCTAATGTGCTTGCGAGGGAACGTGCCGTAGGGACTCTCGTACTCCAGCAGGCCACGTATCAAGTTCAGCTCGTCCTCGTCCCGCGTGAACTGCACGAAAGCTTGGCGTGTGCACCACAGAGAGATAGTTGCAATGCGTCCAATCATAATGGACTTGGTAGTCAGTCGAAATGAGTGCGAAGCCAGAGCCATGGTTGCGATCGATCGGTTGCGCACTCCGTTGTCGCTGAGAATGAGGATGATGTACGAAGCTGCTAGCGCGACTAACTGGACAGATGCAAGCACTACAGCAGCCCATTTCTTGCGAAAGCGGAAGATGCATTGCTTGGCGATGGGGGAGACAGCGTCGATGCTCAGTGCCCACTGGAACCACAAGAGCCATGTGCCGATGAGAGTCACGAAAATTGGTTGCCAGCACGTCATATCCACGATGCAGAGACCAAACAAGGCGATCTGGACGATGGAGAAGACATAGTCGAAGTTGGTCAGCAGCAGCCTCAGCAAGTCGCGCTGATAGAAGAGCACAAACGAGCCACAGAAGAAGAACGAGAGAGCTAAGGCGAGAAACACGCGTGTCTGATCTGCGTAGGTGACCAACGTGGTTGTGTAGGCGCCACTGAGGATGCAGGTACCAATGAAGTTTTGGGTGGTCTTCACCTGGATGTGGAAGGCACGCATCGACTCCCACACCAATAGTAGGAAGCCTGTGACTCCAACAGCATTCAACGCGACTCCGAACTGTTGCTTGTTACGCAAAAACCACAACGGTAATGGCGACCAGAACCTGGAGGGAAGAAGCGTCCGGCGCGCATCGACGCGGGTTGTTGTCAGCTTTGATAACCTGAATGTTTGCACGTATGGGAGCTCTTTTGGCGTGTCAGTGTCGGTATCATGTCTCGTAGAGTCCACTTCCCATGCCGGCCTCGTTTCAGGATGTTCTGTCTTGAAGCGTGCCACCGACGATACTGGCAGTAGGCGCAAGTTTGTTCGGACCAAGACGCACGGTATGTTCACGAATCCGCTTCCACCTCGCGGAGGAAGCGTACGCCGTTGCTTGAGCATCGTCATCTTCGCGAGCATGACCAAGAGTGTAGAGGTCGTGAAGTTCATGATATCCACCGCGTTATACACACGAACGTTCTGCATATTCAATACGAAGAAGTTTCCACGGTGGATCGACTTGAGTGACACGACGACGGCCAGAAGAACCAGGAATGGAATGCTGAAGATGACTGTTTTGACCGTCGAGTGGGCGGTGCGGTAGCTGGCGTCAGACATGATGACAATTTGGAACCCGAACCAGCCGAGAAATGACATGAGCACCCGTGAGTCACCTAGGATTAAGGCGAACAAAAACCAATTGATCGCATTGACGGTCGTGATGAACCAGAACTCGTAGCAGCGTACGAGTAGCCGCAACACCTCAAGCGACTCGAAGAGAAGCGTAGCGACGAGTGACTGAGTTGAGGGGACCAAGACGCACTTGAGGATAGTATGCAAGACACCGGAATGGAAGTAGAGGAGGCCACCGAAGCACGCAATACCTAGGCGGAAGCACCACGCGAGGACATGAAAGTAGCTGCTAACAAACCGGGCAGCGACTTGATGTAATCGCTTCGAAAAGATCTTTTTCGCGAGTGTGCGAGACAGATCGACTCGAGGAAGGTCGGACGAGGCCGTCAGCTCGAAGATGTACTCTGTCGGCTCATCTTGCGCGAGCTCTGCCGTGGGAAGTACTCGCAGCGGTGTCACGGTTGCCATTGCAGAAGTCCCTTGGAATGCATTAAAGCGCTATCAGCTATCCATTAATAGACAGAAAAGCACGGGGAGGGAGGGGGGATTGCGTTGTCGTGCACGTTGCTACTGTCCTGCACCATTATGCGAAGCACTTACCACCTCGTGGTTCTGGATACGATGGTGTCGAGTGAGTTCACAGCAGTCGCGAACCCGAACTGGGAGAAGTCACATATAGCCAGCATTATCGAATTCACCGCCACGATGCACCCAGAATACGAGCAGCCATCGATCAGTCGAGTACATGGACTGATAACAATAGTACCCAGTCGTATCGATGAGCATTGTGCTCCACTTTGAAAGAGGCGGCAACGATGGTGGAAACTGTGGCGAGCGTTCTCAGTCAATCTGCTGACACAGAGTCACCTCCAGTAGAGCAAGGCATTCGTGCTCCAACAGTAGCGATTCGTCACGGGCGGATCGGGCCCGAGGGAACTGGAGAACCGTCGTGGGTCACGTTCTGTGTATCGGAACCCCTCCCTCGAATCGATCTTGCATATCCGATAGCTCGACATCTTCTCTCTCCGTATTTATTCAAGCGCTACCTGCTCTTCGCTCGGCAACACTTCGGCAAACTCGCGCTTGTATATCGACTTGGCGCCGTTCCGTCCTTTGTCGCGCTCGTCTTCGTCAAAGACATCTCCGTTCGAACGGCGCTCACTGCCACCGTTATCCTATGCTCGGCCTCCATCATCACAACCGGACTCTTTGTCTCGGTTGATTTGCTGGCACTCCTCGCTCGCAACTACGAGTTTTGGTTTCTCGTCGTCATCAACGCTCTCAACTGGGCTATCATGGCCTTCATCTTCAATGACATCCGGGCTCTGGCCTGTGTCTCCACGTGGTTTGGCCTTCAGACAGTGATCTTCATGGACGCCAATTGTCGTACCTATCCCAACACCATCTTATCGATGGCAGTCAGCACTCCAGTCGTCCTGGCCACCGCTGGGTTGGTGGCGGCAGAACTGATTGCCGACGCCAACTACTTCACATTCCAAATCCAAAAGCAGGTTGTTGGCAACGCTGCTGACTTCATTGCGTTCTTCACAGTAACGTTGGTGGTCTTCCTCGTCAAGATTCTTCTTCTCCGGAAAACCCAAGCCAAGCAAACGATCGGTGGCATGAAGACCATACCATGCGTCATCCTTCGAGCGACGCTGCGCCTAAAGCCAGTGGTCAGCAATGCAGATCCACTCCCGTTGCCTCCATTTGCAGATCGTCCACACGTCCCCGATCTTCGACGGTCGAAGCAGCGCATAGTGCTGGCTTCCCTTCCATTTGACCGAATCGATGTCAACCGAACACTTCTTCCATCGAGGATATGGCAGCATGCTGCGCTGTGGACTCGCAAGCACGCAGACCGACTGCGTGTGATGCTGTATGCCACTGGTGGATTTGCTCTCTTGCTACTTCTAGTCGACTCGATCGGCAGTCTCATCGCAACGCTGCAAACGCTGTCCGCGGACGGCTCATTACAAGAGGGTGAATTCCCACCCTTCAGTAGCTTCGACATACCGATTGCGATTTCCAGTACGGTCTTGACGACGATCTTCTGCGGTACATTCGTGCTCTTCTACCAACGAGATCTCGCGAGACTGTTGGTGTTTAACTTCGATTTCCTGTTCTCTGCGCTGCAAACCTTCATCTACGCCGTGTGCTTGTGCGACATGCATTACTGGGACTTGCATCGGAGCATCACTGTATCGACATGGTTTCTCTGGTTCCTGTGGGTGCTCTCCATCGATGCGCTCACGCCTTCAATCAACAGTCGCTTCTTCCGGCTCAGAAAACGATGGACAGCTCCTCTGCTAGCTGGTTTCATATGCACTGTAGCCGCTATGGGACTCACAGTGCTGTTTCTGCCTGGGCTCCGACTGCAGAATCGCGTGATTTGGCATCACAAGTTCTCCATAACGGACGTAGAGTTCGTCGTCCAGACTCAAGCTGTTTTACTTGGCCGCGCGTTCACGATCTGCCTGTGGTGCAGTCGACAGGCTTTCTTGCGCATGACGCGACGAGACGACGAACTGGTCTTGATTCGAGGGGGATTGGAGTACAAGACTGGGTTGACAACGTTTCCATGGCGCAGTAAGCGCAGGGTACCAGGGCTCAACGACAGCAGTGCTCGAAACGTATCGCCCAGCTCTATCTTCCCCCTACCTCTTGCGCTGAGACGGCTGAGTGCGGGACCCGTCCAACCACTAGGGGTACACGGAAGCTTTTAGCGCTCGCTTCATCTTCGCTTCCACGTTCCTGTCAGTTGGACTCGGGCTTCTTCACGGCCTCCCCTCTCGTGTCAGCATCCCACCCATACGAATCAAGAGGACCACAACACGTACATCTACGATGGGGTCGGCTGTTGCAGGATGTCGTTGCGGTTGCGGCAGCTTCACTTCATTTGGTCGAGGATATCGTGCATCGTCTTCCAGTTGACTAAACTGAGTTACTGACCCGAGAGTGCTTCCAACGGAAATGTGGATCCTTTTCATCACCGTACCGTACATCGTCGTACACTGGGAGAATGACACGAAAATAGCTCGCCCAGTCATGGACAGCCGTTCGGCTCCTGATACTTTCTCGCTTGCATTCATCTCGTTGTTGGTGTTGTGTCCACATCATACCATGGCTGCAGTCTTGCCCGCGCAAGTACTACTTGGGCCAACGTTTGCTTGTCCACCACAAGCCTCAGTTCTCTCTACGCGAGCCCGTCACCAGCATCCACAGCCAGAGCAAAGCCATTTCGCGCTCTGTCCATCAAGATGCCTTCCCGTTGTCGACCTCTCCCACACGATCGCAAAAAAGGAGTTCCCAGCGCGGACGTACCGATTTCTTCTTCGCTTGATGCAAAACCACTTCCACCACCTCGTCTGGTTCTTCCGCTTCGGCGCGTTATGCTTCGCCGCGCTCTTCTTTGTCCAGGAGGGTATCTTCCACTTTTTCCTGCTGAGTATGATGGTGCCGTCAACCGCGGCGCTGTTCGCGACCTTATTGTTCTTGTCTCTCGATCTACTGCGACTGCTCAGCCTCAATTATGACTATTGGTTCTTGTCGGGTATCAACACGCTAAACTGGGTAACTTTCGCGTACGTGCTCCATGATGAACGCGCCGTCATGTCCTTCTTGGGCTGGCTCTCTTTCGAGATCGTGCTCTCCGTCGACGCGAGCTACCGAACAACAGAGACAGCCGTCAATTCAATGATCCTGGCCATTCCTATCGTCTTAGTCTTGTGCGGTCTCGTCTCTCTTCAAGCCGTCGACCAAGGAGTCTTCTTGACGATCACGATCAGTGGCTACATGGTGTGCGATGCCACGGATGTCATTGGCTTCACTACCTCGACACTGGCGATCTTACTGGCGAAGATGGTCTTGCTAAAGAAACGCCACACCAATACACCAGTTGCGGGTTCGGGATTTTCCAAGCAGCCCTGTGCTTTGATCCGGACCACCCTTCGCGTTGTCGCAGTTGCGAATCTCGTTCCCACGGGTCCATCCAGCCTCCTGCTTACTCCTCCCGCCACATCACAGCCTCACGTTCAATCTCTTCAGCTTTCACCCACGCAATTTTCTCGCTTCAATGCGCAACGCACGCTTATCCCGTGGTACTGGTGGAGTTCCTCGTGCATGGAGTGGCTCTTTCGCCGCAGACTGTGGTTTCGTCGCCTCTTCTTCACACTTGGTGGAACCGCATTCATCTTCCTCATCGTCCAGAGTACACACCAGCGAGCCCACAGACTCGCCCATGCCACCACGAACTCATCAACGACAGGCAGCAGCTCTCCCGTCGAGACGTGTCATCGCGTCCCACTGCCTCCGCGCGACAGACTGCTCAACCTCCTCACGCTCGCAGGCTCCACACTCTTCTGCGGTGGCTTCGTACTGGTCTTCCAGCTCGATCTACTTCGCTGTCTGCTTCTCAACTTCGACTTCGTCTTCTCGGTTGGCCAGTCCGTCGTCTTCAACCTGAGCGTCCTGGATATGTGCTGCTATGACACGGACGCCGTGCTGCTCATCGCTTCCTGGCAGCTCTGGTTCACCTGGTCCTTGAGCATCGACGCTATCACACCGCTCATTCAGCTCTCACCACTGCGTTTCCCTAAGAAGCTCGCCACGTGCGGACTGCTAGGCGGCGTGCTCGCCGGACTCACCATGGGCTTCGACGTCATCTTCCAGGCCAACAACGGCCTCCGCAACCGCGTCGTCGCGACTTTCACGGCCAGCGCATCACACACGCTGCACCTCACCACGCGCTCCGTGCTCCTGGGCCGCGTGGCGACCATCGCGCTGTGGTCCTCGCGACAAGTGTACGTGTTGCTCACGCGGGGCGACGACGAACTCAACTTGATCCGCGGGTTACTCGAGTACGAGAGCCCCTACAGCGCGTTCCCACGCATGCGCACAAAGCCCCCACCTGCGATACCCGAAGACGATGCGTGAGAGTGCTAGATCGCCACGTAGACGTGAGGAAATCGGCATCTCCGTCACCATGTTTCCCCTCCATTTCCCCCCTCGTTCACCATGATGCCTCCGCACGAAGTTCGCTCCTGGTATTAAGTACGCATCTTGAAGCTCGCTTATGAATTAAGTACGCATGCGAACCATCATTCTGCGTTGTGCTAGAAGACGTGTACCTAAGCTGAGCTAGTTGATTTGGCTCATGACTCAGGAGTCCTGAGTGTGCTCCTGGGGATCGCATTGGTCGCCGGTGGTTGCCGCTGGCGTAGCTTTGGGTGGGAAGGTCTCGAAGGGGCTCACATACGCCACCATTCCCCGAAGAAAGAGTAGCTCGTCACTATCTGCGAAGAGCATGTGGCTGGTGATCCGCGTGCCACACCAGCCGAGGATCGTCACGAGGCGTTCCACGAGGATGCTGACTGTGGTGAGGCGGTAGTTCTGCTTGGCGGATAGCTTGTACTCGAAGAGAACGCGGTTATTCTTCCCCACGTCGTTATTGAGGAAGATCTCCACGAGAATCCACGTAGTGTTCACCAGAAGCACGAGCTCCACTGGAGCAGCGAGATGCTGGCGGAAGCGGAGACGCTGCCGCATGATGGGAGGCAGTGCATCAAGAAGAAGTAGCCATAGAAACCAGACCATCCAGACGATACTCTTGGTGTACGCTGAGCCGGTTCGCGCGTTCAAATCAGCGATACAGAAAGTTCCGACGATGACTTGGATCGCAGCGAAGATAAAGTCGAAATTCGTCAACAGCTTCAGCACAAGGTCTCGTTGCAAGTGCACGGCAAACGTGCTGCAGAAGAGCACAGTTGCAGCCAGTGAGACGCTGTTGGTGAGTGGATCATAGTCTGCGGACGTCAAGTAATCCAGATTTTGGGTAGCGAGAGCCGTGAAACCGACTAGCCCAGTGATGTACAAAGGTACAAGAACGCACTGGCCTAGGGGCTTGGAGAGAGTGTGTTCATCCCTTGCACACGACGTGAGAAGGCACACTGTTCCATCAATCTTCGAAGTGGATCGCCGGGACAGATACAGTCGCTGAAGATGAGGACTTGATTGGAGCTGAGCTACCGAGTCGTGGGTCACTGTGTGTTCCCGTCTCTCTCGTCCCTGGCACTTGAAGGCAACAAGCTTCATTTTTGAGCGCAGCATGACGCAAGGAATCGTGTGGAAGCCGGCCACGCTTGCGTGGGAGCCTTTATATTTGTGGAAAGCTTTCTTGGCCATGAAGATCGATATTGTCATCGATGTGTACGTGATGATGTTCGCAAGAGAGATCGTTCTGTTTGCGATACGGACAACGCGGACCTGTGGGTCATGGACCACGTCAAGAGCACAGCACAATGCGACGGAGAGCACTGCTGGGATGGAGGCAACGATTGACCGAAGCACGGTAGGGTATGTTCGAAAGTTGGCGTCCATGAAAATCCCCACTTGTGTTGCATAGAGTGATGGGAAGCACACGACGGCACGCATGTCCCCGAGCATAATGCCGAGGCATGTCCAGTTGACAAAGTTGATTAACGAGACGAACAGCACATCAGACGAACGGAGAAGCATCCGGAGTACGTCCAGCGAGAGGAAAAGCGAAGTGCACGTGAGTGTGAATATTGAGAACAAAACGAGACTGGTGATAGCGTGCCGTAGTCCCGATGGTGGTAGGACGAGCACCATGAAGTAAAGCAGTGACGCAACGCGGTGGATCATCGCGATGTACTTGTAGTAGCTCGACATGAAGGCGATGATCCGGCCTCGCCACTTGTAACTGCACTGATCGGCGAGTGTGCGAGACAAATCGATGGCTTGTAATGGCTTGGAGACTTTGAGCTGGTACTGCCATTGCAATGCGAGTAACTCCGCAGAAGGCACGTCCGAGGTCGGGCGTGGAATACCGTGGGTTCGTGCGTTTGGGGCGGAGGCTTTGGCTATGGGCACGACAGCGATCGCAGCACTGGACGGCCCGCGGAGCCGACTCAGCAGCACATCGAAGATCATGGCAGAACCACTAGTGGGATGCGTTCGCTGTGTGGCTCGGGAGTGTTTCGGTTGCTCGCTCACCCGAGCTGGAAATAGGGCACTGGCAACATGGCTACATCGAGCAATCGCAAACTAAAACAAGGTATATCTTACCATTTGTTCCAAATCAAGGTGGACATAATCTTCATTGGAAAATCGTTGGTGCGTTTCTACGGTTTCCAAACTGATTCACAAAAATGCGACGTGTGCACACTTCATTCCAGTATGCCCCGAATGAATCCTCCCCTCACCTGCGTTGGTGACTTCTCCCCACACCAGAAATCAGTCAGTTTGTAGCTCTCTCACGGTCCCCCTTAGCGTGGCGTCAGTCAGTCCAACAACAAATCGCCAACGAAAAGCGTTTGTTGGAAAAACGCCAACGAAAGAACACCGCCATGGCCGCCGCGACGCTGAGTATGCCGGAGGTGTTTGAGCTCGTGGAGCTGCGTGTGCCTGCCGGGCCGCTGGGCATCCTCATCACGGAGCGCGAGAAGAAGGTCGTGGTGGACGGCTTCGCCCCCACGGGCGCCAACGGCCAGCGCGGCGTGATCGAGGCCAGCGGCAAGATCTCTACGGGCAGCCAGCTCCTGAGCGTGAACGACCACGACTTCTCCCGCGGCGAGCTGTCGTTCTCGCGCGTGCGCGCGCTGCTCATCGAGACCAACACGCGCGAGCGCGTGGTGCGCTTCAACGTGCCCGTGAACCGCCTGCAGACCAACCCGACGCGCACGTTCGCGCAGGAGTACTCGCTGGGCAAGGAGCTCGGCTCCGGCTCGTTCTCCGTGGTGCGCGAGGCCACGCACAAGACCACGGGCAAGAAGTACGCGGTCAAGTGCATCAAGCGCGCTGAGCTGACGCAGGAAGACCTGGACGCCCTGGCCATCGAGGTGCAGATCCTCCAGCAGATGCAGCACCCGCACATCATGGCGCTGTACGACGTGTTCACGGAGGCCAGCTACTTCTACTTGGTCACGGAGCTCGTAAGTGGCGGAGAGCTCTTTGACCGCATCGTCGAGAAGAACTTTTACAGCGAACGTGAGGCGCGAGACCTGGTCAAGATTCTATTGGAGACCATCAAGTACTGCCACGACCAGAACGTCGTGCACCGCGACCTCAAGCCGGAGAACCTGCTGATGACGTCCAAGGACGACGACGCCAACATCAAGATCGCAGACTTTGGCTTTGCCAAGAAGGTGGACGGCGACAGCCTCGCCACGGCCTGTGGCACGCCAGGGTACGTGGCGCCCGAGATCCTCCAGAGCAAGCCGTACGGAAAGGCCGTGGATATCTGGAGCGTTGGCATCATCACGTACATCCTGCTGTGTGGCTACCCACCGTTCCATGACGAGAGCCAGAGCGTGCTGTTCCGCAAGATCAAGGCTGGCACGTTCGTGTTCGACTCGCCGTGGTGGGACGAGATCAGCGAGGACGCCAAGGACCTCATCTCCAAGATGCTTGTTGTGGACCCAACGAAGCGCTGGACGGCGGATCAGCTGCTGCAGCACAAGTGGATCGCCGGTGATGAGGTGGCGACGGTGCCGCTGACCGCGACGCTCCAGGAGCTGCGCAAGTTCAACGCACGTCGCCGCTTCCGCGCTGCCGTGAGCACTGTGCAAGCCACGATCTCGCTCACCAAGGCCCTGCAGCTCAGCACCAAGCGCAGCACGGTCATCTATACGGACCGCCATGTGAAGGACGAATACACGTTCGGCAAGGAGCTCGGCTCGGGTGCGTTCTCGACGGTGTACGAGGCCACGCACAAGAAGACCAACAACAAGTACGCGGTCAAGGCTATGCAGGTTGCGGGTTTGAGCGAGGAGGACATCGAGGGCTTCAACCAGGAAGTGGAGATCCTAAAGGAGATGCAGCACCCCAACATCATGCGTCTGTACGCCGTGTACCTGGAGGAGGCAACGTATTACCTCGTGACGGAGCTTGTGGCTGGCGGAGAGCTCTTCGACCGTATCGTGGAGAAGAACTTTTACAGTGAGAAGGAGGCGCGTGACTTGGTCAAGATCCTGCTCGAGACCATCAAGTACTGCCACGACCGCAACGTGGCCCACCGTGATTTGAAGCCGGAGAACCTGCTGCTCACCTCGAAGGAAGACGATGCCAACATCAAATTGGCCGACTTCGGGTTTGCCAAGAAGGTGGACGACAGTGGACTTGTGACCACGTGCGGAACGCCAGGTTACGTGGCGCCAGAGATCCTCACGCAGACGCCTTACGGCACGGCGGTGGATATCTGGAGCATCGGTGTGATCACATACATCCTGCTCTGCGGCTACCCGCCGTTTCACCACGACAGCCAGGCCATGCTCTTCCGTATCATCAAGTCCGGCCGCTTCCAGTTTGACTCTCCGTACTGGGATGAGGTGTCGGATGATGCCAAGGATCTGATCAGCAACATGCTCGTCGTCGACCCAGCCAAGCGCTGGTCGGCCACCCAGCTCCTGCAGCACAAGTGGATCGTTGGTACGGACGTCAGCAACGCACCGCTGACGACGGCGCTCGAGGAGCTGCGCAAGTTTAACGCGCGTCGCCGCTTCAAGTCGGCTGTGAACACGGTCAAGGCGACGATCTCGCTCTCGAAGGTGCTCAGCATGGCCAGCAGCAGCTCGCTGAATGCCGACGGCTCGGTGCCGCCTCCGGCGCCAACGGCTACGCAACAGTGAACGTGGTTATCGATGTGATGGATACGTAGGAGAAAGACGATGCGGAGAACGTGTGTAGATACTTATGCATAAGGAACACGAGGCTGAAAATAGAGCCCGAGATCGAGCTCGCTGGTCTGAGGCGCACACTTATCCTTGTTGAGAATATAGGCGGATCCTCCGCATGCAGGAGCAGCCAGCAAGGCGGTCGACGACGCCGCTCTTCCATCAGCTCATTCTTTCATCCCACGCACTTCAGCACGATGCTAAAGCCCCTCAAGCCCAACGTCCCCGCCATTTTCACAAGCTCTGCCTCAGCGAAGGGAATGAAAGCGGCTTCTCTTGCGTCCGATGCAATCCCAAGCCTCGTAGCTGGTATGGACATTTCGGACTGGGACATTGTCGACGTGACGGCCCCACCCGGCTCTCTGGGGATTCTACTGGACCCTAGTTACCAAGACGCTGCCGTGCTCGAGGGCTTTGACCAGGTCGCCAGTGATGGCACCAAGGGCCCAGTCGAGCTCGATGGTCGTGTCGTGCCGAGCAGTGTACTGGTCGGCGTCAATGACATGGACCTGCTTGAGCACAAGCTCACGCTACATGAGGTCGGGCGTGTGCTTCGCGATTCAGCGCAGAAGGTGCGCACGCTACGGTTCCGTGTGCCACCAGTGCGTTCACTCGACGCGTCAGGAGTGACGCCATCATCACCAACCAACTCAGCTGTGAGTGAGATGGATGAACGCGTTCTACTCAAGGGAATGGACAAGAGCTCCTACAAGGACAAGGGCGGAGAAAAGCGATCGTGGAACTTCAAGAGTCTGCTCTCGCCATCTCAGATTGCTGGCAGTGTCATGGCGATGTCGGGCTACGGAACATCCGCTCAGCCTCAAGACGACCCAGCGGCTCCGACAGACGTGATCGAAGCGACTGAGGAGCCTACGAAGTCCGTGAGCTTCGATGTTATCGACTCTTCGTCTAGTGACTTACGATCCCCAACGTTGACGCCGTCGCCACGCAAACTGTCAACGGCCAACACGCTCGCGGCCAAGATTCCTCCCGGGCCAATCGGCTTGAATCTCGATGGCGACCTACCAGACCGCGCGGTCGTGCTTGGTTTCCTGCGACTACCAGATGGATCAATTGGTGAGCTGGAGCGCCGTGGAGACATCCCTCCTGGCTCGGTGCTCGTCGCCATCAACGGCTCTAGCGTCAAGCACTTGACACTGGATGAGATCCGTGCGCGTCTTGGTGCCCTCGCCAGCTTCGAGCGTGAGCTAGTCTTTGATCTCCCAGAAGGCCATGGCACTCCTCGTGTCCTGACAGCAAAGGAACGAGCGGCAGCTTTTGATCGTCTTGGTGATCTTGACAAACGCCGCAAGGCTGAGTTGGCGTACATCCTCAAGCATGACAATGCGAAGATCAAGCGCAACGAGTGCTGGTTCCTAATCGACACCAACTGGATGATGAAGTGGATCGAGTTCACTGCGAAGGGTGGTGTGCGTCCAGGCTACATCACCAACGACGTGCTGTTGGAACCCAACTGGAAGGAACGAGTGAGCGGCCTCGCGCCTGGCCGACCAGACGCCCCTCGCACGGGCCTACAGCTTATGAAGGATTACCGCTGCGTGACACCGATGGTATGGGCTCTTTTCGTAGAGTGGTATGGCGACAGCGTACCGCCATCATCATCCACACAAGGTGACCCTATCCCAGTCCCAATCCAAGCCAGGTACAGTCCCCTGTCTCCCCTGTCTACTGGATGACGTACACTAACCGCGTCTCTCTTTGCGTAGATACATTCTAGATGCCTACGCAGAGCCGCTTACCGACGTGGATATCACTGCGATGCTGCAGCAGCCGCGCCTCCAGGCAGCGACCATCGCCAACGAACTGCGCGAGCGGTTCCCCACGGCCTATTACTGAGACCGACAAGTTCAGAAAGTGTAGCCATATCTATTGAATGGATCTGATCCGCTCGTTAAGTACGCATTCGCCAGCCGAACTTAAGGTGCTTCAAGTCATGTTCTTCGCAGCGTGAGAAGGAGCAGAGGGGGAGGAAGATGGCGGACACGCAGTGGTTCACGCGCGACGCGCTGCGACTCCTGGACGCGCGCAATGCGCGGGAGACGGACTGCTTCGTGGAGCTTGTGGATGCGTACCAGCAGCTGCTGTTCCGCAGCAATGCGATGCAGCAGTCGGTCTCCAGTCTCTCTGCGAGTGCGGCATTCGGCTCGAGTCGCGACGGCTCGCGGCCCGCAGCCAGTGCGGATGCGGACAGCGTGGCCCAGAAATACCTGAACACGATCCAGCAGCTCGAGCGGGAGCTGAGTGAGAAGAACGCGCAGCTTGCGCGCTACGCGGGCAGCCAGTTGCAGCTCGTGAATGAGAGCAAGGAGCTTCTGCAGGCCCGGCAGCACTGGGAGTCGCAGATCGAGCTGTTCACCAAGCGGCTACAGGAGGAGCTGCTGCTCCACGAGGAGAAAGACAATGCGATGAAGGAGCTGAATGAGGCGCTGCAGCTCGTGCGCGAGGAGCTCGCGAGACACAAGGCTCTGCTGGAGAAGACGGAGGCGGACAACGAGTCGCTGCTGACTCGGATCCGCGAGCTGGAGGAGCAGCTTCTGAGGAAGAATATGATCATGGCCGACTGGCTGTCGACAAACGAGCCGCCTGACACGCTCGTGAAGCCCACTCGCCGAAGCACGGGCGGTAATATGGCGACCCAGGAGATGGCAGAGAGCGTGAGTCGGTTGTTCATCGACTCGGCCGCCAAGGTCACGTCCCGTGTCGTCTCGAGTGTCTCGCATTCCATCCGCGCGCACGCGACGGAAGTCAACTCGGTGTGCTTCAATGCGTCAGGCAAGATTCTGTTCAGCGGCTCGAGTGACGGCACTGTGCGGGCCTGGGATACGTCATCGTGCCGAGCAATGGGCGAGTACAGAGGCGTCGGCACGGCGCATCCATTGCTGTGCGTGCGAGTATCAGAGGACGGTGAGATGGTGCTCGGCACGGGATCGGACCGCAAGTGTTTCGTGTGGCGTGTGGGCACAGGCAGAGTGTTCCAGACGCTGACGGGGCACAAGGGCAAGGTTCTGGCTGCCGAGTTCTCACCGCTCTCACAGAATGAAGTGGTCACTGGGTCCTCGGACAGATCCATGCGAGTGTGGGATATCCACCGAGGCATCAGCGTGCAGTCGATCAACTGCCGCTCGAGCTGCAACGACATCGCCATGGCAATTGGAGGTCAGTTCGCCAGCGCACATCACGATGCCGTCGTGCGTTTCTGGGATTCCCGATCGAAGCACTTGGTCCAGGAGGTCAAAAATCTCCATAGCGACCAGGTCACGTCTGTGAGCTTTTCGCGCGATGGCAACAGCGTGCTGACGAACTCGCGGGACAATACGCTGCGCGTGATCGACACGCGCACATTTGAGAGCGTCGTGACGATGCAGCACGGCAATTACCAAGTCGGCTTTGACTGGTGCAAGGCCTCTCTCAGTCCC
This sequence comes from Pythium utonaiense, assembly GCA_023334595.1. NCBI lineage: Eukaryota > Oomycota > Peronosporomycetes > Pythiales > Pythiaceae > Pythium > Pythium utonaiense. Next base: position 5,588 of record JAADVE010000282.1, on the reverse strand, counting down.
GACGGCGTATACGCGGCAGCAGGAAGCACGACCGGCTCAGTGTTTGTGTGGAGCGCGTTGTCCGGAAAGCTCGAGAAGGAGCTTAGCATTGGCCACCAGGGTGCGATTGCGAGCTGCGTATGGCGTCCTGACGGCCAGGGTGTCGCCTCGTGCGACAAGAACGGCTGCCTCGTGCTGTGGGAATAGTAGTGCCAGTAACATTGAGAAAGGAGGACCGCATTTGTCTGGGCTGTATTATAAGGTAGATGAGACTCAGTCCTTGAGGTCGAACGAGCTGCCGCAGCCGCAGCCCGCCGCGGCGTTCGGGTTGTTGACCACGACGAACGCACTGCGGATCATCTCCTGTTCAAAGTCGACCGTGCTGCCGCGGATAAAGTCGAGCGACTCTTTGTCCACGACCACCTTGCCGCCGTGCTGCTCAAACACACTACACCACCAGTCCTTCGTTAGCATAGCTGCCTTCCTGCAAAGACATAGATACAACACTGCGCTGCCTCCACGTACACATCCTCCTCGTCGTTCGGCGCGTTGCTCTCGAACTCGTAAACGTACTTGAAGCCCGAGCACCCGCCACCCTCGACGGCTACTCGCAGCATCAGATTTGGTGTGTTCTGCTTCGTCGCAGCCTCTGCAAGCTTCTGCTCATACAGCAAACCAACAGCACACGCCACAGACATCAGCACGCAGCCTCCAGCGTCGCTCGAGGCGCGTGGTTCGCGTGAGGAGTACGCACCTTGGCGGCGATGGGCGTGATCACGAGGTCGGGCAGGCCGCTGTCGTGGTGGACAATGGACGCAGCCGCTGTGTTGGACAGATACCGAGACGCAGCATTGGTCGCTAGAGGCCCACGTAGGCCACGGCGCAGCGTACGCGCGAGCAGCAGCGACATTGTTGTGAGAGGATTCCGCGGGCTTCGGATGTGCCGGTGATGGCCGATGATGAGACTGGCTGTCAAACTGACGGGAGCTCACCAGAATGAATAGAGCGTCTTGTGACAAATGGAGGTGTGGTACTGCGTGTAATTAGGCTAGGTTAGTATTCAGGGACGGGTATAGAAACGGGTTTCTATGGTATCCATTCCGCGAGCAGCTCACCTTGCTTGGCTGGATGAACTGGGTGATCATCAGCAGTGGAGAACGAGTGAGGATATCGGACACGCCGCCGCCGCCATGTTCAAGAAGTTTAGCGTCGAGGAGCACGTGAGCAACCACAGCCAGGTCAAGTCGTCCACGCAGCGTACGATCCGCAGCAAGATCCTCGAGCAGTACCCGGATGTGGAGCCGTACCTCGAGGAGCTCTTGCCAAAGAAGGCGCCCATGGTCGTGGCCAAGTGGTACGTTCGCCTGCCTGCATTACCATCAGCGGCCGCGCGATAACTCACTTGCTGTGTGTGTGTGTGTTCTCAACAGCCACAACTACTTGCAGCTCGTGCTGAACGATGGCGAGCCGCTGTTCTACAACTACCGCGACGGCCCGTTCATGCCGACGCTGCGTGTGCTGCACAAGATCCCGCACATCATGAAGTGGGTGCGCGCGGACAAGGGCGCAATCCCGTTTGTGCTCTCGGGCGCCAACATCATGTGTCCTGGCCTGACCTCCAAGGGCGGTGAAATCCCGGAGGAGCTGGAAGCCGGCACGCCCGTGGCGATCATGGCCGAGGGCAAGCAGCTCGCGATGGCAATAGGCGTGCTGACTATGTCGACCCAGGACATGTACGTTACCTCTGCGGCTGTATTTACAGCAGTGGAAGCGATACTGACTGTGTGTGCGTGTGTGTACCTCTACAGCAAGTCGCAGAACAAGGGTATCGGCATCGAGCTCATGCACTACCTCGGCGACGACCTCTGGACGTGCCCCAAGATCGAGTAGATCCCGCTTGGTCGCATGGCATGGTCGCGAGCGCGAGCGCCGCACTACACTGTACTGGAGTAGACATCAATATCAGGAGATCAGAGCGTTCATTCTCGCTTTGTAGGCTGTAGTTAGTTCACATGGTGACGCTAGACTTCTCTCGGCAACGCCCGGCCTTGCTGCTTCCCATTCGTCGGTGTCGTCGCCGCTTCTTCCTCCTGTACATTTGGAAGCGATCCTGACCGCGGACGCGTGCCGCCTTCTTGGTAATACCGATTCCAGTCAAAATTAACGGTATTGACGTTGGAGATCACTGGCTGGGCTTCGATACCGCCGCCCATCAGCGAGTGCTGGACTGTGAATGCTGGTGGAGCACTCGGCGGTGGACCTAGGTCACCCGCATCGTCATTGCTGTGCGAGTCGCCGTATGTGTGGGAAGCCGAGGACGCCGTCGGGGACGACGTGCCCACAGCGATCTTCACCGCGTTCTGCAAGGCACTCATCGCATCGAACTGGTACGGACGTCCCTCCTTTGAAGGACGGTACGTCTCCCCACTGTGTGTCTCGCTCTGCTCGTGCTGCCCTTGCTGTCGATGTTGCTGTGGCTGTGGATGAATCTCGTGCTGCTGGTGGTACTGCTGCTCCTGCGCGTACGCTGGTGAGGACGACGCTAGCTGGCGTAGAGCAGCCGCAGGGTGGAGCATACTCGACTGGGATACAGACATTTGCTCCGTCATGGACGCCGTCAAGCTCGAGTTGTACGACTCGTACGCGGGGTTGCTCTGGATCGAGTGGACAGGAGGCAGCACCGTCCTCAGCAGATCTGTGAGCGATCCGCTTGTCTCACTCAACCCTCGTGTGAACAAGGGATTCGACATGGGCATTGGGTCTGCGTAGCTGCCCGGCAGGCCTGACGTCGCCAGGTCCATCCGCGCAAACCGCCCCGTCGTCGATGACGTCGAGGCCGTCGAAATACTGCCCGTGGCCTCGTACTCGGACGTCACAGAAGTCGACTGGGTCGCGCTTTCGTCCGTGGAACTCGTTGCAGAGATCTCAAACGCATTCGGGCGCTGGTAGAAGATAGGCACGTGCTTGCGGTTGGGTCGGGGCTTGGGCGGCGATGCGATCGGCTGTGCGGGCTGTGCCGGTGGCGACGGCGGCGCTGTGTCGCCGTGGAGTCTGGAAAGGAACGAGCTGCCCAGCAGCGCACCGCCTTCGCCCTTGCGGCTGATCTTGATCTTGAGCGAGCCCGTCTCGGCCTTGGCGGTCAGTGGGTTCTCCTTGAATTTGCGCTTCCCGCCTGGAGGTTTCGAGGGCCCAGAGCCACGCGTACAGAGACAGCTACACAGTTAGAGACGCACCACTCGACGCGGAATTAAACGAACAATGCGCTGCTCACCGAATGCGTCCATCGTGTCCTCCATGGCGGTTCAGAAATGGCCGACCGCGCGAGATACGTGAGTACGTTACCAGGCGGACGTGATGTGGTCTCCTCGCTGGAGGGCTCTGACTGTTGATTTCAGTCGAGCGGAATGTTGGTCGTGAGAGATGCGTCTCACCTTGTTTTAGAACTTAGTGGGTATCTACCACCTTGTATTGGAAGAAGACAGTAGTGTCAGACCTCCACATGAGCATACCGACTGCATCAATCAGCAGAGGGGATTGATGCTCCTCTCGTGTGGACTTCCGTGGAGCCTTGACGAAGCAACGTGTGGCTGGGATGGGAGATGCGCTGCAGGAGCGAAGTGGATGGGATTCCGGGGGTGCGGGTTCCAGCGGAAGGGTCATGACAGGATTGGAATATCGAAGCATAGTCGCTCCACGATGTCGCACATCAAACTTAGTCGATGATTCAATGCACCCAGGAAACATCAGCGACGTAGAAAAACAAAACATTGATTTTGGGAAGGCACGAGATCTCCACGAGGGAGACGCCACATTGATTTTGTTCAGGTTATAAGTGAGACGTTCGTGAGAAGACTCCTTCTTTTGATCCTTTTGTTCATGACGACACAATGGGGAGCTCTGACGGCAGCAGCTCCACGAGGGAGACGCTTACGCGTACGCCTCAGTCTGGTTCTCCTCGAACTGCACCTGGTTAGGACGCTCGGCGTTGAAGAACTCGACCTTTGGGAGGTACTCGACGTCCTGCACTGGCACGTAGCCGCGGATCTCCATTGGGCAGCTGCGGGTGCGTGGCAGGCTCAGCGTGTTCCAGACATCATCGAGGGCCTCGAGCAGGTGGTCCATCATCTCCGGGGTGTGCGATGGCGATGGCGTGATGCGGAGACGCTCCTCGCCACGTGGCACGGTTGGGAAGTTGATTGGCTGCATGTAGATGTTGTGCTTCTCCATAAGCATGCGGGAAGCCTCCTTGACCTTGACGGCGTCACCGACCATAAGTGGCACGATGTGGCTCACCGATGGGAGAAGTGGAAAGCCGGCCTCTACGAGACGACGCTTGACCTCCTCCGAGTTCTTGTGCATGGAGATACGCTCCTCCTGGCTGGTCTTGAGGTGCGAGATCGACGCACGGGCACCGGCAGCAAGCATAGGTGGGATGGAGGTCGTGAAGATGAAGCCAGAGGCGGTGGAACGCATAGCGTCCACAAGAGCAGCCGAACCGGCCACGTAACCACCCATGATACCGTAGCCCTTCGCAAGGGTACCAGTGACCATGGTGATACGGTCGAGGCAGTGGTCACGCTCAGCGATACCAGCACCACGGTTACCGTAGAGGCCGACAGCGTGGACTTCGTCGTTGAAGGTCATGGCGCCGTACTTGTCAGCAAGGTCACAGATCTCGTGCAGTGGGGCGATGGTGCCCTCCATGGAGTTGACCGACTCGAACAGAATAAGCTTTGGGGCGTTTGGGTCGGCGGCCTTGAGCTTCTCCTCGAGGTCAGCCATGTCATTGTGCTTGTAGATGTACTTCTTGGCGCCACTGTGCTTGATACCCTCGATCATCGAGGCGTGGTTAAGGCTGTCTGAGAACATGATGAGACCTGGGAAGATCTTGGTGAGCGTGCTGATGACCGAGTCGTTGGCGACGTAGCACGATGTGAAGATGAGGGCGCCCTCCTGCTGGTGGAGATCCGCGATCTCCTGCTCAAGAAGCACGTGGTTGTGGTTTGTGCCCGAGATGTTACGGGTACCACCGGCACCGGCGCCTGACTTCAGCAAGTACTCCTGCATCGCACCGATCACCTTTGGGTGCTGGCCCATGGACAGGTAGTCATTGCTGCACCATGCGATCACTTCCTTGGTGTTGCCATCATCCATGTGGTGTGTGGTGCGTGGGAAGCGGCCACGCTGACGCTCCAGATCGGCGAACTGACGGTAGCGGCCCTCGTTCTTGATCTTGGTGATGATGTCGGCAAAGCCCTGGTTGTAGTCCTTGGCCGAGAAGCCGCCCACGCGCTTCTGTGGCAGCGCGTGCGTACGGAAGCTCGCGACGCGCTGGTTGGAGGTCTTGGTGGCCTGCTGCTTCTTGAGCTCCGCGATGCGCTTCATGGTGGCGTCAGCCGCAGGCGTCGAGACGTGGGCGTTCGAGTTGCCGCCGGCAGCTGCGACGCCCATGAGCGACGACATGTGCGGGCACAGCTTGGCGAGCTGCGCGATGTTGGGCAGCAGCGCAGCGCGCGACGTAGGCAGCGCGTGCATGAACGGGCAGCGGGAGGCGGCCTGCATGCGGGAGGCAGCGACGGAGGCACGGGTGAGAGCCATGGTGGTCGGAG
>JAADVE010000281.1:0-23359 GCA_023334595.1 Pythium utonaiense | reverse complement strand
GCTCGAGTGCAACGTTTACATCGTGACTGGTGACGAGCGTGTTGCCAGCGTGCTCAAACCGATGACACTTAAGGCGGACGCGACGCTCGAGATCGTGCTGCTTTGCTCCGGAGTGGAGCTTGTGGGCAGTGCGAACGAGATCACAGCGGTGTCGCCGGACCATCAGTTCCAGGGCGCGTGCCAGCTGACTCTCGTGGATGGCGAGAAGATCAACGTGGAGATTGTTGTGACCAAGGCCAAGGGCCACAAGTGCCCTCGCTGCTGGAAGTTCGCACCTGAGGTGGACGCAGCCGAGACCAAGCTGTGTGTGCGCTGCGCGACGGCGACCAACCTCCAGAGCGTTGCGGATCTCGCCGCGTCGCTCGTCCAGGAGTGATCTGTTCCTGAAAGAAAACCAATAGATGCAGTGTTCTAATTCGCGCGTGTACTTTTGAGTTCATAAGTTGTTGACTGCAGCTTACGCGGTCGGGACTGTGGTCGGCGTGGTGACTTGAAGTGCAGACGTGACATTGAGGCGGCCATATCCGAACTGGTTGTTTGGGATCACGCTGTCCGCAGTGCCACCACAAACACGCAGCGTCGCCGCGATCTTGCGGACGGTGGTGCTAGTGATAGCAGCTCGGACCTGAGGCATCGTGAGGTTGGCGTTGGCGCTGAGCATGAGAGCGATCGCACCGGACACGTGAGGAGCCGAGAGACTCGTACCTTGGCTCGTGAAGTAGGAGTCATTGGCGTCGCCCCACGCGCTCATGACGCTGTAGCCTGGAGCGATGAGGTCTGGCTTGATCGTGCCGTCGCTGCTGGGACCCTTGCTGCTCGCGGAGAGCACAGCGTCATCTGATCGTGACGCGCCAACACTGATGACCTCCGGGTATGCTGCTGGGTAGTTGACGGTGTTACACAGTGGGCCGGTGTTGCCGTTGGCGAACACAGGGATGATACCGGCCGAGACCCACGCGCGGATCGCGGTTTGGTGGCTCCAGTCGACGACACTGTCTCCCCAACTGTTGTTGATGATGTGCGGAGCCTTGGAGCAGTCGGCGTTCTCTCCGTTCACGTCCGTCGGGCACAGCATCCACTGCAAGCAGGAGATCACGTCGGACTCGGGACAGTCTTCCTCACGGCACGCCTTGCACATCATCCACGTCGCTCCCGGTGCGACGCCAAGGCCTTTGGAGCCGACAGCGAGACTGGCCACTGCCGTACCGTGGCCCTGTGGATCGTACGGCTCGCTTGCCTTCTTCTCAGGGTCGAACCAGCCGTAGTTCGAAGCTCCGCGAAAGTTTCCACTCAGCGTTTCGTGTGTAGCCAGCACACCAGTGTCGATGAGACCTACAGTCACATCCTGCCCGATAGTACCGCTGTTCCACGCCGTCGGAGCACCAATCTTCTTCACTCCCCATTGAGCGGCCGAGATGTCAACTGAGGCTGGTAGTGCCGAGTCGATCAGAGGTCTCACGCCACCAGGCAGATCCACAGTAGTGCCGTTGGCATCAACCTCGAGTAGTTGCGGTAGAGGGAAGCGCTGCTCCTCGCGAAGTTCCTTGATACCTGGCAGCTTGGAGAGCTTCTCGACAAGTTCCTGACTCGCGTTGCGGAAGAAGAGCTGGTTGGTCATCCAGAACTGACGGGTCTTGGCAAACAGAGGCTTGGCCGTCGTGCCGTTCTGGGCGATGACCGAGTCCAGGGCTTTCTGTGTGGTGTTGGCGTGCTGCTGCAGCGCGTCGACGAGCTTCTTGATGCGGATACCACGGCGCACGATATCCCACTTGCTGGTTGAGTTGCTCGCCTGTTCCGTGAGGCGGCGGTCATCGTCAGCATCGAGTGGGCGGTCGTTGTGCTCCTCGAGCACGCGTGACGTCGACTGCTTCATCGTGACAATGAGGTTGACGGAGCCATTCTGCTGCAGCGCACGGTGCACACGCGGATGCACGAGAGCGGAGGCGTCCGAGCCTTCCACCAGCGCGAGGGCGGCGACGAGCGCCAGCGTCACGAGGTTCCGCAGCATTCTGACGAGGAGACAATAGAGAAATGATCGCTACAGGAGCGTGGGGGCATTGCACGCAGAGGGACGCGATCGGAGGATCTCGCGTTAGCTGCGACGCGTGAGAGAGCTCGTGATCTGTGAGTCACGCCCGCAGATGGCAATGGTGACCGTGCCAAGGTCGAATAGTGACATAAATGTGGCCTTTCTCGGTATTGTATTTGATATTTGTATGAGTCATTAAATGGAGGTGAGCGCTTCCTCGTCGTCATGACGTGCGTCGCCCCCTTGGCGCTGTTGATTAGAAGGTCCACATCGTGAAGAGCAATCGCCGCCGTGCCAACATGCAGCGACGCTGAAGCCAAGGAGTTGCTGGGAGCCAGCTGCAGGGAGTGCGACGGATCTGCACGATCCGATATGACTGATACGTGGACCTGCGATCTTCACGAGCTGTTGAATCGTGAACAGGACGATCAAGATCCGTGACACTGAAGATACCAATGAGGGCGAATGGGAGAGAGCGCAACTAGCTACGTGTACTTCGCACAGGTCGTAAGCGCATCTAGATAGTCTGGTGCGGTTCCGCTTGCAGCGTCTAGAGCTGGTCGGGTGTGACGGGATGCGGCAGCGGAATGATCGACTTCTTGTGGACGTCACGGGGTAGCGCTTTCCTCATATCTACAACCACGAAAGCAATCAGGCGTTAGATCCAGATGCATCACAACACCGATACGATGCGATCCAATTGCATGCGTACCGAATGCGTCTTCGCCGTCAGTGTCTCCAGAGTAATACCCGAGTACGCGTCGATACACCGAGTACCCAAACTTCTCGTACATGGCGATGGCCAGCGTATTCGACTCGCGCACGAACAGGTCCACAAAGTAGCCGTCATACAGCTCAATCGACACCCTCTCTAGGTAGTCCATGAGGTTGCGCGCCAGTCCGAGACGCCGGAACTCAGGCGCGACGGTCACCGCTGTCACGTGGCCGTGCCAGTTCTCACCGTGGCCCTCCGCCTTGCCCATGACTACAGACAGACAACCAGCGTGAGCTGCCATACATCACCAGAGCATCGTATCTATGGACGGGGTGCAGACGTACTGTAGCCCATCATGGTCTTGTTGGGGTCTTCCTGGACGAGGAAGTAGTCCGGCCACTTGGCCATGTACTGCAGATAGAACGACGTGTTGTACTGCCCACAGAAAAAAGAATCCGCATCCGTGAGGATCCGCATTCGATAGCGCATCACCAGGCAAAGATCGCGATCGCCACGCACCGTCTCCGTGAGCACGTCCAGGTTCACATTGTTGAATCGGAAGAGGTCTTCGCATTTGAACTTGCGTGTGGACGTCATGATCTCGCCTTTCGACTCGGGACTGAGGAGCTCCTCAGTGAGGAGCTCACTTGCGCCGGCGTTGGTTATCCGTCCAATCTAACGTTACATTGCATCCGCCAATCAAACGTTTAATTGGACTCCCTCCCAGGCGTCCGTTTGATTCGCAGGAAAACCAACAAAACCAACAAAATGGCGCCAAGCGACAAGGTGCGTGCGCGGATATGCGCGTGGCGGCGCGTGGGATTCTGTCTCGCACACGCCTCTGCTGGATCGCAGAGACATCTCCTCGGATAGTGCAGTGTCTGACGAATGCATCCATGTGTTCAGATCGTGCGTGCAAGCGCAGAGTACAAGCCCACGTACCAGGTAAAGTCGTCCTCGAAACCGCGTTGCCCGTTGCGTTGACAGCGTCTCACGCGTGCTGTGCTGCAGCGCTTCGTGATCAAGAAGAAGAACTACACGCAGCAGTACTCGCACATCTACGTTGCCCGTTTGCTGTCGCTGCGCGATGCCGTGCTGAGCCGTATCGACGAGTCGGGCACGGCCACACCCGTGCTGCCCAAGATCATCGACCTCAAGCCCGGCAGCGAATGCATCATCGTGGGCACGACGCTCAAGGTGCTGGACGCCAAGCCCGATCTGTTCGAGGCGCTCACGAGCGACGAAAAGATCCTGTCGCTCGCGTCCATGGGCGTGAAGATGGCGACCGACAAGGACGAGTTGATCCTCGAGGACGAAAGCGGCCGCGTGGAACTGACAGGCAACATCCGCGTGAATGAGATCGTCACGGGCGTGATCCTGGGCGTGCGTGGCCGCATGACAGAGGGCAAGGGGGGTTTCCACGTGGAGGAAGTGTACGTGCCGTCGCTGCCTCCACAGGCGCCTTTGCCGGAGCGTGGGGAGAGCCAGTATGTGGCGTTGGTCTCGGGTCTCTCGATCGGCCGCAACAACGCCGACAAGCCACTGAAGAACCACGTGCTCATGGACTACTTGGCTGGTCGTGTGGGCAGCGAGGAGGAGAAGACGTTCGTCTCGCAGATCGTGCGGACCGTGTTCGTGGGTAACTCGGTCGACTCCAACAGCACCGTCTCGACCGCGCGCGAGTCGGGCATCCAGAAGAAGAAGACCACGGCGCAGTTGGACGAAGAAGCCGCGCCTATGAAGAACCTGGACGAGCTGCTGTCCACGCTGGCCTGCGCGATGAGCGTGGATGTCATGCCTGGCGATAGTGACCCGAGCAACCACGCGCTGCCCCAGCAGAGCTTCCATCCGTGTCTGTTCCCTCACAGTGCACGCTTCGCATCGTTCCGAGCGGTCACGAACCCATACGAAGCCATTATTGGCGGTGTGAGTTTCCTGGGGCACGCGGGTCAGCCTCTCCAGAGCATTCTCCAGAGCTCCTTGCCAGCAGATGACAAGATGGTTGATGTTGACGCTGAAACGAGTGAAGACGACGCCACAGAAGAAGCCCTGGACGTGATGGAGCGCTGCTTGAACTGGCGCCACGCAGCTCCAACGGCGCCAGACCTGTTGCCGTCGTTCCCTGTCGACAACGACGACCCGTTCGTGATCGAGCGGTGTCCACACGTTTTTTTCGCTGGCAACACAAAGACGTTTGGCTCACGAACATTGGAGGGCGAGAAAGGCCAGCGCGTAGAGCTCGTGCTGGTGCCATCGTACGCTGAGACGTCCACCATCGTGCTCGTGGACCTCAAGGACCTGTCGTGCTTCCCCATTACCATCGCACTGTAAGAAAACGCTCACAAATGCCATGTAGCCATGTCTCCTACAGAATAGCTTGTCTACACTATCAAGTCAAGAATCCAGTGCATTGAAGGTTCAAACTATGCTTTGAAAGCTGCCTAGAAACATGTTTCGGAATGTGTTTCCACATCGTCGAGCGCGAGACGACGCCCGCAGAGTGAACACAACACGCTTGGAGCTGCTGGTACCGTGGGTTCTTTCTGAAGAGGCTTGTGCTGCGCTGCGAGAACAATCGCAGGCGTTGGTGTGCTCGTACAGCGAGGGGATGCAGGGCGTATCACCACTGACGAGCGGTGCGACGACACTACGACCATTGTGAGCTTGGCGTGAAGCACGTACGTTGGAGCTGGAGACGTGATCCATTGACTGAGACGTGTGGTCTCGAGGTCAGGCACGAGCTCCTTGCGTTGTGGGTCGTAGAATAACTCCACACGGACCGGATCAGGTGGAAATCCTGCAGGGCTGGACATGTTTTCGACTGAATCGGCCTCTGAACATCTCCGTACGACGTCGTAGCGCTGGTCAATGTGGTCTTGGAGCCACGAAAACGACTTTTGCGAAGAGTAAAAGACTCGGAAACGAGCTTTATGCGTGCCGTGTGCACCGAGAACGTCGACATAGCACGAGCCGCTGGTGCCATCGATCGGTTTACTCACGCGATGAAGCAGCAGCCTCTTGATGGTGTCGCCACTGGCGTCGTAGCTTCCTCTGCGACTGCTCGCGCTCGTGAAGCCGCTTCCAAAGACGTGAGACCATAGGCTGAAGCTCATCGTCCGGTGGACCTTGTCAAGCAGACTGTTGCTGCTTCCGCCGCGAGGAACGGGCGCTTGGTGCTCGCGTGAGTGCTCAGGGCCAGCCAACGTCGAGTGAGCTCGGTGCATTCCTGGCCGTGCACTCGCGCTTTTGTTGGTCGTGAGCTCTCGAAGCATGGCGTGGAGCTGCATCTTGAGCGGGGGCTCCATGGCCGCACACTTGTCGCTGACTGTGAGCAGCTTTGTCGCCTCGGTGAGCATCTCTTTGGGCTGCTTGGCGTCGTCTCTGCGGCGCAGTGCGTAGTCTGCAGCGCACTGTAAAGCCAAGCAACATAGGTACGCAAGTGAGTTTTCTCTGGTGAGATTGAGACTGTGCTGGATCTGTGCGAGCGCACGGCCTTCTTTGGTTGAGGAGGCACTCTGCATGTTCAGGAAGCCGCTCGTCAACCACGTGAACGCGTCCAGATCCGGTTCATCGAGTCGCGTGGAGAGCTCCATGGCTGTGGTAAGCAGACTCGCCACCGTCGGGTCATCGTCACTGTCAATATACGCGTGGTTGTCGTGGGAGATCTGCAGCGTGAGCTTGATCTTCTCGTAGATGACGTGGCGCCACGCGTCTCGGAGGAAGAGAGTCTTGCTCTCGGGAAGCGACACTAACATCGGAGACTGTGGTGCAAAGTCTTTGACAGGCATCTTCCTTGTAGTGTGTGCCTTGTTGAGAAGCGATTGAACACCAGCCACGTCGCTCAGGTCCAGGTAATCGACATCCATCTGAGGCGACGCTGCTGCCGCCGTGAGCGCCTCAAGGAACCACCCACGGGCGAGGTTGTGTTCGAATTCTAGCCACAGTAGCAACAGAGAGGACGCGATTTGTGCGTGGAGCACGAGATCCTTGGTTCTCGTTGCCACATTCTTGGTATTGGCTGTCGTCGTTGCCGTTCTGTACGTCATGTAGACCTGAGAGACGGAGTTTGTGGGGATGGTGAGTACGTGTGCGTAATCGTCGTAGCTCTTGATGTGCGGACAGTTGAAGCCGTTCTGCCGGAGACCTCCAGCATCGCACGCACAACTTGATGCCACGCGATCTGAGCGACGAGCAAATACATGGAGCTGGCGGTTGGCGATCGCGAGCAGCAGCTCAGAGGCAGACTGGAGCTCTGCTGGAGCAGAGGCTTTAGCACTCGCTGGTACCTGACAGAGCACTGCGTACGGGCACCATTCGACTTCGTCGTTCATAGTGGAAGGCCGAGTAACAACGATCAGCAGGGAAGACTACTTACAGCAACACCATTATCACATTGGGTTTTACGGCGACCAAGAATAGCGAGACCCATGAAGGTCTCCTCTAATATTCCGCGAGGGTGGTCTCATCTGTGACGTGTGTAGGTACAGTCTAGTTGTGCTGCACGAGCCAGAGACCCCAGTTGACCGAGAAATCACCGAACGCCTCGAGCGTGCCCAGTGGGTGGCAGTCTTCTGGATACCAGAGCGTGCGCGTCTCGACGCCGAGCGAGCGCAGGGCATCGCGCAGCTCCAGGCCCTGGGTAGGTGGTACACGACGGTCCTTGGCTCCAATTCCAAAGAGCACAGGCGTCGTGACCTTGCTGAGGTCGTTGGAGATTGGCGAGTGGTGCCACAGCTTCGTCAGGATAGCGGCACGAACCTCTGGCGTCAGAGGCGTCAACGCCTTCTGCTTGTGGCTGTGCTGCAGCGACTGCGTCGCGTGGACGGCGTCCAGTCGCTGGATTCCGGTGACTGCAAGACACCAGTCTGAAATATCCGTCACCGAGAACATGCTCGAGATGTTGATGACAGGGTTGCGAGCCACAGTGGAGCGGTAGAAGCCTGGGAACTGCGTGATGAAGTGGCCGACCAGGAAGCCACCGTGGCTGCCACCCGAGCAGTGGATCTTGTCCTTGTTGAGCGGCAAGCCACTGGTCTCGAGCACGTGGAGCAGACCGTAGTGCGAGTCGTACACGTCCTGTGTTCCTACGCGGCCAATCAGCGACTCAAGCGGACGCAGACCGTAGCCCGTGCTGCCTCGGAAGTTAACGCTGACGATCGCAAAGCCCAACGCGGCGATGTACTCGTACTGGACACGGTAGGTCACTGGCGAGCTGCCGTGTGGGCCACCGTGCACATCCAGCACGACAGGGTATCCCTCCGCTGGAGGAGCAGCCTTTGGCAGCCACACCATGGCCTCGAAATCGGACGAGCTGGTCACCTGCGGCAGCAAGTGGGGCTGAATCACCTCGCTGATCACTGGCTGCGGCTTCTTCGCAGCAGGAATATCCGAGACGCTGGTCGGAATCGAGTAGATCTTCCAGTCGCCAACGTACTTGGCCTTGTTGGTCTGGTCCACGATCTCCACCGGCTTCTTGACGTACTTGCCCGTAGCCAAGTCTATCTGAACGAGGTACACACTGGACGCACGCACCGGCGAGGACGCCGAGACGAGGAACCATCCGTTCGGTGCACGGTCCAGCACGACCTCCGCGCCGATCTTCTCACCGTCCACGAGCGCAGGGTTGAAAATCTGCTTGGTGGCCACGTCCACGTACTTCCACAGCGTACGCGCACCGAGCTGCGTGTCAAAGAAGATGAACTTGCCGTCCTTGGACCAAGCCTTCTTGGACAGCGAGCCGAGGAAGAGGCCGTTGAACGCGGTCGTTGGGTTCTGCGAGTAGTTGAGCTCTGGCTCCTGAACAATATCGATGATCGTCGTAGTCTCCTTGGTCTCCCAGTCCAGCACAGCCAGCAGACTGGCCGTGTTGTGCGTGGCGACGTCCCGCGTCGCGAGGAAAGCAAGCTTCTTGCCATCCGGGGAGAACCGCGGACTGCGGATCGATGCAATCTGCTTGCTGGCTTCGTCCGCGTAATTGAGGTTGATCAGCTTGGCCTCTGGCGCAGGGGTCTCGTCGTCACCGGAAGCAGTAGCAGTCAGCTCGACGTGGTAGAGCGTGATCGGGCGGTTGTAGCAGTAGATGATACCCAGACGCTTGGGCGAGTCCACCTCTGTGCCCGCAAACACCAGCCCTTTGTCGCCTGGTGTGAACACTACATCCGCGCAGGTCAGGTTGGCTGGGATACCCTTGACCTCCTCGATCTTGCCGGTCGCGAGCGTCGCAACGAACAACGCGCCCGTCTTCTTGCCCACATACTGCTCGCCCCAATCGTCCTCCTGCTCAAACTTGGTGCCTGGCACGACCGTGGCCTTGGCATCGGCACTGGTCTCCTCCGCCTTCTTCTCCTTCTTCGAATTAACGTTTTCGTAGAACGACTTGGTGTCGGCGGCCTTCTTCTCCGCGACGTACGCTATGCGCGTCTCATCGTGGCTCCAAGCCAGGCCGCCTTCGCGCTCGCCCGTGTACACCACGCCGTGGAGGGTCTTCGGGGCCTTGAACGAGTGCACCAACTGGCCGTTGTCAAACACATTGAACACGGCTTCCGTCGCGTCGCCCGACTTCTCGTTCTTGAGCGTGACCACGAACCGCGCCGAGGGCGACACGCTGGTCAGTGCGGCGTCCCAGCTCGCAGGCACGAGGCCGCTGTGCACGCGCGGCGTCTCACTGCTCACACCGCTCACGTGGTACTGCGACTGGAACTTGACAGCCGCATTGTTCACGAGGTCGCGCTTGCCCCACACGAGCTGCACGGTCGCGGCGTCCGTGGCCTGCTCGTCCACCGCGAGGAAGCCGTCATAGAGCGTCTGCGCGGCGCCGTTCACCTCCGTGAAGAGCTCCGTCAGACGCGCGTATTCCGCTTCGTCCACTGGCTTCGCCATGATCTCTCTTGCTGTCTCTGATGCTTGCTCGCTTCGTCGCCTCTTGCGAAATGGGGCGAATGATTTTGCCCTGGAGCGGAGACCTTTCTTCACACACCATGCACATGATGGTGATCACGGAAGGAGCTGCTCCGCTCCGCTGTTCGGATCCGCTCCGCCTCCCCTACCCACAGTGTTATGGGTTGTTATGATTGGTGGATTTAGGATTGACGTGGTATTTTCAACCAATGAAAGATGGGTACGTTGACGTGTCAGCTTGAAGAGAAGGGCCGAGTGGATCCACTGGGTGGACGAGTGAGCGGACAACGTAGAGAAAGGCGGTGTCGATTGCTCCACGGCGAGCAGAGCATCCATCGTGGCGCTGCAGGTTGAGCTGTTCATCATGCAGCAACCCTCGCAGAACCGAGAAGGTGCTCGGCTACGTAGTGGCCACCGAGTTGGGGTCTCTATTGAGCCACGCGAATTGGAACGAGTAATCCGAGCCTGCAGATCAAGTCAAGCGAGTCAATGCCCTGTCGCCAGCTCGAGCGAGTTCGTTGCGGCGGTTGTAGGGAAGAGCTGCTTACCAAAGTGCTGCAGTGTGGACGACATGGCAAAGAGCACCCAGAGCATGAGCTTGGAATGGATGAACTGCCGCTGCTTCCGGACGATGAACGAAAGCTTCAGCAGTGGAGAGATGCCGAGCTTGCGCTTGAGGCTCACGCACACGATGAGGAAGGACACGAACTCGATGGTCGCGTACCGCAGCACGTTGACGACGTTGCTCCACAGCTGCGCTTCGGTCATCGTTGCGATGCGCTGGTAGTACGCTTGGTTAGGGAGGTAATACACGGCGACCAAGTACCCAGCTGAGAGAGAGAGAGAGAGCAACACGTAGTGTGAGTGATTAACAAGCCCTTCATGATTTGGGTCCGCAAACGAACGTACCGTAGATGACAGTGACCGTGACTTCGGCAAAGCCCGTAAGTAGGATGAAGTCGGTCACGTGAAAGAGCTGCAGCGTGCGCGTCACATACTTCTGCTGCTCCAGGGTCGTCAAAACCGGTCGATGAACAGCACTCCCGTCTTCGAGCGTGTTCGTAACCTCTGAAAGTGCTGCGATCGCCCGCAGCTTCGTGAGTAGAGCCTCCTCCATGACTCCGCAAGCGTACTTGGACGCACTTCCGCTGGTCAACGGCCGCTTGGTTTGCTGGTTCGAGGACTTCCTCGGTACGAGTAGGCCTGCTGCAAGTGGCACAGAGCCGTTGGTGGTGGTTTGAAGCGAGACCGCCATCACAGAGCTTGCTCTCGAGATCAATCGCACGTGGCGTCGGCCTGCCGTTGCGTGGCTCTGCTTCTCCCCTTCTAACTGCGTCACAAACAGCAACGCGTTCTCTATGAACGGGACTCTTCGCTGGCCCTCTGTAGACCGTCTTGAAAACGGTCGTTGCTTCTGGATCTTCGCATCCAACTTGCGCAGATCACGAGCTAGAGGATCGACCGCGCGGATGCTCAGAAGCGTCTCTAGCGAGTCGGACATTGTGAGCACGACCATGGTCGCGACGGACGTGGAGCTCTGCATGCAGCATGATACGAACAGCGAGTGGAAAACTTCGACATTGAACACCACGACTTCAGGCCGCATGTCTTCGTTCTGGAAGCGTAGCAGCGAACTGAACATAGCTCGCGTGGCCATTTTGATCATTGGCAGCAGCAATGCGACCACAGTTTGACCAGCACCAGAGGTCTCACCGAAGAAATGTGTGTACGCTGGATACAGAATGATCAACGACAGCTGAGCTACGAAGATGTAGGAGGTCCGAAGGATCTCCAGTCGCAGCGTTTTGTTGATGAGCAGCTCACGCCACCAAATCGCAACGATGCCACCACAAAAGAACAGCAAGAAGACCGGTGAGTTGAATATGATCACGAACGGGATTGGGAAGCCCACAAAAGAGCTCAAGGTGATGGAGTACAGCGTCGAGACACCAGCGATAAGACACGACAGCAGCCAGATGCGAGGCGTCGTCATTTTGATCGCTAGCTCTGGGATGAACTGGCGGTATTGGTCAAGCAACAGGCATGCGAAGCAGAAGCCCACGACGAAGAGTCTGGCCCAGAACACGCTGTGGAAGCTGGTGCGACTGTCCGGCTTAGACAATGGAACCACATCGATGAGGCAGTTGAGAAATAGAGCCGGCAAAGGCGTAGCGAGAAGCACAAGAAGACAGTGCAGGCGAGCAGAGCGAGAGGTGCGAGACGAGGAGTAGTTGTGCAGCTCCACGAGCCGCTCCACCGAGTACTTTCCGTGCTCCTCGACGTGGAGCCATCCGATGATCTGGGTGAGGACGTTGCGCGCGCGTTTGCGTACGACGTGCACGCGTCGCGGCGGGGATGCCACGGGACGTACGCGAGCCTCTTCCGCACGCATCAAAGCGATGCTGCTATGGGCTGGCCGTGGGAGCCGTCAGACATGAAAGCGTAATGATGCGGCAGGTGCGGTCAGGTCATTTGTTCTCTAGAAGACCAACGATAAGACAAACGATCCCCGTGCCTTGATCAGACCATAAAAATACTTTCACGATTACTTCCTGCCATTCATGAGGCGCAATTAGATCCGACTCAACGTGTCTCCTGCTAGCTGCTCGTCTCTCGGATCGCGGTTGGCTTGCTATTGCTCGGCAACCACTGCGCTTCCTGAGATCACGCACCACGTGCGATGCTCGTTCGGAGCTGGTGCGTCGAGTGTGCTCGCTGCATGGTAACAAACTTCTTCTCTGACTGTGGTGGGGGCTGGTACTCGGGGCGCCTCAGCAGGTTCTTCACAATATCCACGTACCCCAAGTAGGACGCGTACACTGCTGCTGTCGCTCGCACTCGTTGCGCTCCGATCGGTTCTGCGTGGATGACCACCGTCGCAGAGGCGTTGATGTCGCCCTCGCTCTCGTCGATGAAGTCAGCGACGTTGAGAAACGCCTGCAGATCTCCGTTGGAGTGCTTCACCGCGTAATGGAAGGGGAACTGCTCGAGATCCGACTCTTCCAAGCTGTCGTCCTCGGTCAGCTTCACCGGCTCGGTCTCTACTTCTTCACGGGACCGAGGTACTTCACAAGGTTGGTCTTCTGGTGTCTGCACCTGCAGCCGCAGAAGCTGCTGCACCAGCGCCACGACCTCCGTGGGCGTGATACCTGCTCGTTGCATCATCTCCGCAACTCCAGGTCGAACAGAGAACGATGATGGTTGTGCCGTCACTTCTAACGACGCAAACTCATTTTGTTCTGTAATGGAGAACGTCGTGGCCATCACACCTAGTGGACTCGTGAGATCGACCATAGTGTCCAGCACGTCACTCACGCCGCTCACGCCCGCGACCGACAGCAGCACTGACACAGCTGACAGCAAGCCTCGAAGGCTGTTGACACCCCTTGCTATACCTCCCTGCTGCTGCAGAGCTACAACCGCTTCACGAAGCCGTTGATACTGTTGCTGGAGTGCTGATGCGTGGCGTTCCAGATCACTTTCACGCCACTCCAGCTGTACTATGGAGGCCTTCAATGCCTGGACCCAGGCTGCGCTCTCCATGTTCACCTTCACGAGCTGAAGGTCCCAGCGTTCAACTTCATCCTCACATAAAATCTTGCGTTGCTCGCACTCGCGTAGGATCATCTTGAAGAAGAGTGCATCACGGTCATTCACGACCATCTTCTGCTCAATCAGCTGCGTGAACGAGAGCGTGAGAAGCCTTTTGAAGGCGTCTGTGCTGTCTCCCAGCGCCACTGCACCGAGGTTGAAGACAGCGCGGATGTCGTAGACACTGGAGATGGCCTTAGCTAGGCTGTCCAGCTCGTAGGCACTGGACAGAGCCGTCGCCAGGTTCTCCAGCTCCTGGCGTTCAGCGTCGGCATCACGGCTGGTCTCGGCCGACACCAGCTCAGTACACTTGACCAGGCGGCGAGTGAACTCTCTGAACTGGTAGCGCTGCCTGGCTTGTGCGATCAGCACTCGGATACTGCCTGTTGGGTCGTTCGAGTCTCCGACCACTTGCATGGGAACGCGGCCCAGTCCATCGGCAAGGTCCGGGTCCATGTCGCACACGTTCAGTAGATACTGGACCATCCCGACGACGCCAAAGAACGCACTCACATGAAGAGCAGTGGTCTGGTCATCAAAGCGGAGACGCCCCAGCAGCTCGCGTGCAGGCACATTAGCGTCGTCCTTGTGGATGTACAACAGCACCTGGAAGATATCGGGACGGTTCACTCGGATCATCGACCCAAGCAGACGCGTGCGGTAGGCATCCAGCGGAACGAGCGGTGCAGCTTGGGCCGCCTTCACGTATATCTCCAATGCCGATTGCAGGTTATCCGTTGCAAAGGCTTGCTTCACAATGGCTTCGACGGCCGTGGGGCTTCCGGACCGCACAGCGTTGTCCAACGACGCGTACTGGACCAGCAACCCACGCAGCTCTTCCTTCTGGGCACGAGAGCACGAGCCACTGTTCACGTAGTACAGAGCATCATGGTTGCCCGCCCAGTTCTTGATATTTGGATCGGCGGCGCCAGCCTCTAGCATGCTCTTCGCAGCGGTCGCGAGGCCACGGCGCAGCGCGAGCTGGAACGGCGTGCGGCCGTCGACGCCGCCGTGGATGTTCGCGTTGGCGCCGTGCTGGACCAGCAGCAGCGCCGAGCGTTCCTCCTTGTTATCGCACGCTTCGTACAGCGGCGTCATGGCCGCGCACGCCTTTGCATCCACACTGGCTCCGCTCGCGAGCAGCAGCTCCATTAACGGCGTGCGGCCTTTCTTAGCCGCGTAGTGGAGAGCTGTGCGCTCGGTCTCATCGCGTTCGTTCACGTCGCCGCCCGCCGCGAGCGCCTGCTGCAGCCGCTGCACGCTGTTCGCCTGCACACTCGCGATGACCTCTCCCCCCATGACGATGGTGGTGATGGATGGCGTTCCAGTGAGACTGTCACGGGAGACTCGTGAGGGAAATCATTGGGTGTGTTCAAGCATTCTGGTCTGAGCAGTGCGTAATGTTGCGCGAATGTGACTGAGAAAGGCAACGCCGTGACCGCCTTTCTTTCTATGTAACCAGAGCTGTTGATACCGAAGAGCCAGAGAGGCAGCACCAGTCAAGTCAGTACAAAAGGTGTGGATTGAGTGTGGACAAGCAAGAGAGGACAAGGAGACTTCAGACTACAGGCAACGGAGCAGCGAGGGGCATCTAGTGGCTTGATCCGGGTCTTCCCTGTGTGCCTTCTTGACGCTCGCACGACGCGGTGGCAGCCGTGGAGTTTAGGCCGCGAAGGCCTTCTCCAGCGGGTGCGCACGCGTCACGAGATCGAAGCGGTCCGGGCCGACGCCGATCCACTTGATGTGCGTGCCCAGCAGCTCCTCGACGCGCAGCACGTACTGCTGGGCGGCGAGAGGGAGCTCCTCAAACTTCTTGCACTTGGAGATGTCCTCGGCCCAGCCGTCCATCTCCTCGTACTCGACGACCGACTCTTCCAGGACCTGAAGGTTCGATGGCATGCCATCGAGCTTCTTGCCCTTGTGCCAGTACGCGACACCGATCTTGACCTTCTTGAGGCCCGTGAGCACGTCAAGCTTGGTCAGGTTCAGCTCCGTGAAGCCGTTGACCATGGTCGAGTAGCGCATCTGCGGGATGTCGAGCCAGCCACAGCGGCGAGGACGGCCCGTGGTGGTGCCGAACTCGGCGCCGACGCGGCCGAGGTGCTCGCCCACGTCGTCGTGGAGCTCCGTTGGGAACGGACCTTCACCGACGCGCGTGCAGTACGCCTTGACGATGCCGATGATGCCGTTGAGGCGGTTTGGCGAAATGCCACCGCCCGTGCAGACACTGCCGATCGACGGGTTGGACGACGTCACGTATGGGTACGTGCCGAAGTCAATGTCGAGCATCGTGGCGTTGGCACCCTCCACGAGGATACGCTTGCCCGAGATGTAGGCCTGGTTCAGGTACTCCACCGTGTCCACCGTGACAGCGAGGATACCGTCCTTGATCTGGCGGTAGTACTCAATCTCGGCCTCCACATCCACCTGCAAGTCCGGGTAGTTCTGCTTGTAGAACTTGACCTGGTCGCGGAGCTTCTCGCAGAAGTCATCAAAGTAACGCAGGTCACCGACGCGCACGCCGTTACGCAGCATCTTCGACGAGTACGCCGGACCGATACCCTTGCGGGTCGTGCCGATCTTGTTGCGGCCACGACGCTCCTCGTTGAGGCCGTCAATCTCCTGGTGGAGATCCAGCACGAGGTGCGCGCGGTCCGAGAGCAGGATGCGGCCTTCGTAGTCGATGCCCATGCGCTTGAGCTCCTCGAGCTCCTTGAGCAGACCAGGCAAGTGCACGACGACACCGTTGCCGACGACACACACAGCCTGCTGGTTGAGGATACCCGACGGCACCAAGTGGAACTTGTACTTCTTGCCTTCGTGGACGATGGTGTGGCCGGCGTTGGCACCACCAGCCACACGTGCGATCACGTCGTACGTCTGCGACAGGTTGTCCACCAGCTTGCCCTTGCCTTCATCGCCCCACTGGGCACCAAGCACCACGTCCACACCCGAGTTGAGACCGTCGTGGGCGCGGCGAGGGTTGGCCACCGCACTCTCGATGCGGTTCAGCTTGGCCACGACCTCGCGCAGCATGGCCGTGGTCGCGACATCGCGGCCCACAGGCTTGCCATTCACTGGCGCAGCAGCAGCCTCGCAGTGGGCGTCACCATTGTCCTGCGTGAGCGCGAGCGCCGTGGCGCCCAGGCCGAGCAGCGCGGCCACGGGCAGCAGCACGCGTTGCTGGTCCTGCGCAGCTTGGATGGCGACGGCGGCCTGCAGCGCGTGCTGCTGGCCACGCACGGCCTTGGCCGCGTGCTTGAGGGATCCCACCACGACACGCATGATGAGGGTGATCCGTTGACTTCGTCCGTTTTGAACGAGTGGTGCCACCGACGCAGGAGCCGCAGGAGCCGCAGGAGCGGAGCTGCTCGTCTTGAAGGGATCCGTTCGTGTACCACGCACGCCACAACTATAGAGCCAGCGGTTCGTCTATTGGGGCCACACGATTTTTGGGACCGGCGTGTCACGCGAACACGTCATCCTGGGCGACGGTGGTAAGCCACAAATACCGGTATTTAATCGATACTACGGTACAGATACCGGTTTTTACGGAAATTACCGTGAACCGATTACGGTAAATGGGGTGCCGTGCGCACATGTCACAGATTGTAGCGTGGGTGATACCCTCTGTTGTGTGGTAGCCGGTATCATATAAAGCAGGTATTGACCGGTTGAAGCGAGGGGGGAGCTTCTCACTTGGAAGAGCTCCAATCTCCAATATATATTGACGGTCTCACCTCCGGCAGCACCATGGCGGAGGATGCGGCGGACGCGCTCGTGCACACCACGGCGGTGTATCTGTTCCAGTACGATGCAGCCACGGGCCAGTACGTGCCGCAGGGCGACTCGGTGGTGGGCTGCGCGCTGCTGGCGAGCAGCTCCAGCGCGTTCAAGCTGCTGTTCTACCACTCGCAGACCAAGGCGGCGCTGGTGACCACGCCACTGACGCCCGCCACGCGCTTCACGCTGCAGCAGAACCACTACGTGAACTTCTACGACGCAGCGCAGCAGAACTTCTCGATGCGGTTCAAAGACGCGGCGGCGTCGAGTGGGTTTCTCAGGGCCGTGGCGTTCGCGAAAGCGCAGGCGTTCGTCCAGGACCCAGCGAGTTATAAGGATCCTGCGTCGCGAGCGCATGCTGTGCTGTATGATGACGTGGAGACGGGTAAGGAGAGCGCTAGTGGCGGTGTGGGCGCTGGAGATACGGTGGGGCTCGCGTGGACGTCGTGGCAGGGCTTGGCGGCGACCAACGCGGCGTTTTTCACGAAGAATCCGATGGAAATCACCCAGAAAACGCCGAACGAACGCATCGAGCGAGACGGAGAGCTCAAGCGCGTGGTGCTGGGAGATGCGAATGGAGACGTCGTGGCCAAGGCGCTGACGGACGCTGTGCAGGGCATGCAAAAGCACGGCCGGCGCGTGGTTTCGGCCGTGTTCCCAGCGACGCAGCAGTGGATCATTGGAGAGGTCGAGCTGGTGAAGCTCAAGAAGAAGAAGGGCGGCTCGGTCACTCAGCACCATGAGCCAACGCTTGCGACTGCTGCTGCTGCTGGTGCGAGTGGTGGGGAAGACGACTCGTCCCATGGTGATCTCGTGCATCGCATGGCTGCGCTTTCTCGAGCGGGAAGCTCTAGAGGTTCTGGTCTCATTGCGAGCATGAACGCACGGTCTCCGGAGAAGGCTCTACGCCGCCAGTCGTCCGGCCACGATGTGAATGAGGAGCGTCGCCGTTCGTCTCTGCACGAGGCGATCTCGAACCCTGGCATGGTGCCCGTGCCGCTTCCAGGCATTGTCTCGACACCGGACAACAAGGGATCGTCCAGCAGACGTCCTTCGCAGCAAGCCGGCCAGCTCCTGTCTTCCATTCCGGAGCCGCAGGCATCAGCAGAAGCCCAGCCATCGCGTGAGTCAGTGACGGCGCGTGTGCTGTCGACCGCGTACCAGCCTCCTGAGTCCGTCTCGTTCACGCCGACACCATCTTCACTAGATTCCACCAGCTACCGCTCCCCAGAGATGGAGAGCTTGATGAAGGAGCAGTCAGAACTGGACGACTTGCGGCGTAAGATCGAGGAAAGCAAGCGCCGGCTCGAGCAGCAGCACAGTGAACCGTCGACGCCAGCAGCTCCATCCCCAGCTCCACCGGCAGCTCCGGCGTATAACAACAACGCGCTAGCTATCACAGTCCCGCCATTCACGCTGTCATCATCCATAGGTCTCAACAGCAGCTTCACACCCTGGCAGCCAACACCTTCAACGCCGAACTCCAGCGTGCCTCAGCCGTTTGCTTCGTCGTTTCCATCATCTCTACCCTCTGCTGGGCGGCCTGGCGTACCACCCTACAACGGGTCCTCATCACTGATACCTTCGTCTATTCCGAGTTCGATCTCTGGGTCGTTGAGCTCCTACAACTCTCGGCCACTGCAAGCAAACGGCACCTCGACAGGCGTGTCACCAGAGCTGGAGACCAGCATCATGCGACTGCAGAGATCGTCGACTTCGGTCGAGTCTACGCTGCAGGACCTCCACTCCAAGATGGACCGCCTCCTGAACATGCAGAACTCGATGAAGACTTCAAAGTACACGCCCCTGGCCTCCTCTGGTGGATACTTCTCGTCGTCGTTGGGCAGTAGCTCCTCCTCGGCTACGTCCTCGACGTCATCGTCATCGTCACTGCTAAAGAGTCTGGAGAAGGCACTCGTTCAGCGCGACCAGTTGCAGGACCACAACGCGCGGCTTCAGGACGCCAAGGACCAAATGGAATCGACCATCGAAGATCTCCAGAACCAGCAAGAGTCGCTGCAGCTAGAGAATCGCAATTTGCTAGAGAAGTTGCAGAATGGCAACCACTTGCAGCAGGACAAGTTCCGTCTTGAGCTGCGCACTGTCCAGCAACAGCTCTCACACACCCAAGAGCAGATGCTTGTGTACCAGGAAGAGAACTTCCGCTTGCGTCAAGAGCTAGCGGCCAAGGACGAACAGGTCACGAAGGAGAAATCGCTGGTGCAGGAAGACGCCCGCAAGCAACTCGACCAGTTGCAGCGCCAGCTTCAGCTGCAAGTGCACCAGGAGTCCAAGGAGACGTTGGAGCGGCTACAGGCTGAAAAGCTCCGCGTGGAAAAGCAGCTGAGTGAGCTGTCGTCGCAGAAGTCTCAGGTTGAGATTGAGCGTGACTCGCTTGCGAACCAGTTACGCGTTCTCCAGAATCAACAGTCACAGTGGGCGGACGAGAAGGCGCAGGCCCAGTCGATGCAGGAGTCGCGAGCGAAGGAGCTCCACGCCCAGCTCCAGCAGGCCGGAGTCGAGATGGCGAACCTGAAGCAGCTCCTGGATAAGTCACGAGGTGAGACCCGGCAGCTCCAGGATGTTGTGGCGTCGAAAGAGCAGCAAATGCTGGAGTTGCAGGAGGTTAAGACCCAGCAAGAGTACGCGGCGTTGAGTGAGCTGCTGAAGGAGTTCATGAACGACATTTACTTCCACTTCCAGGACGCGTTCGAAGAAGACGCCGAGTTTACGGGCAAGGAGATTGTCATGGCGATCCGCAAGATCCTGAAGCAGAACACGATGGAGATCCTGGCCAAGCTGGAAGAGTTTTGGCAGCAGCAGCACCGGAATGACGCCTCGTAGAGGGACAGATGCATGCACAAGGTAAAAAGATCAAGGAGCCTCACAGGTAAGGGCTCTAAGTACACAAGTGTTCCGTTTCTCTATAGGCTGTACGCTCTGTTCAGGCATACACTTCACCCATTTGATCTCTCCTATCTCTGGCGGACACGACGCAGAGAGCAGTGCCATCAGAGGCACGTTGAAGTCTATTGAGTTACGTCTGACCGTGTGAACATCTATCGCTTGCTTGAGGACATCCTACGGGTACTGTCTATCAAAGCGCGTGTGGCTTCCCACGGTTCTCTAGTCCTTGCGCATACCATCCCACCGCTCGAAGTTGTCCACATGGATCCCAAGCAAGTCGAGCATTCTGCCCACGCTCTGATTGATCACGTCGTCGATCGTCTTCGGTCTCGTGTAGAACGCTGGTACCGGTGGGAAGATTGTTGCTCCTGCCCTCTGCACGAACTGCATGTTGTCGAGGTGCACAGCACTGAGAGGCGTCTCCCGCACAACCAGCACGAGCTTGCGTCCTTCTTTAAGACAGACGTCAGCGGAGCGGGAGATGAGGTCGCTGCAGTAGCCCATACGGACGGCCGCGAGTGTCTTCATGGAGCACGGGACGATGATCATGCCGTCGTGAAGGAAGCTACCAGAGGACGGTGGTGCAGCGAGATCTGTGAGAGCGTACGTCTTCGTCGCGAGCGACTTGAGGTACTCTCCGGTGATATCGGTCTCGTACTTCATCGTTGCCAGCGCCCACTTGGAGAGAACAAGGTGGGTCTCGACATCGAGGTCACGAAGAACCTCGAGCAGGCGAATTGCTAGGACAGCGCCAGTCGCTCCGGTGACGCCGACGACGATTCGAGGCTTCCGTGGCGTCATTGCTTGGAAAGGACGAGCATCCGTTGTGGTGCTGAACAGTGCTGCTCCCTGTCGAATCGGCACTCGGTTGCGGACGCAAGCAGCCGTGGCAAAGATGTGCGAGAATGACCGTGGTGCCATGTCGTGCAGCGGGCCAAAAAGGATACTGCATGGTGCCAGAGGACGCGAGGGCCTGCGGCGTGATCTGTAAGGGGGGAGTAAACGCATGCATGAGGAGGAGCTGGAGTCTTGTTGGGTGCATGGCTGCTGCTGGAGAGGCGTAGGCAATCCCGTAACCCAATGCGGATTACTCCGGGCTCTGTTGTCGCATGGGAGCCGTGTGCTAGACTACAAATGCGCAAAGTAGCAAGTGCATAGTTTATCAGATTGTAGAGTTATATATGTTCTAGAAAAATACAATGCTGAATATATAGTGTTTTGTATATGAGAAACTATGTGTTATGCAAGGTATTGTATTGCACTCTACTGCGAATTGGTCGAGGTGGTTGTAGTGCGTCACCCCAGGCTCGTCGTTGAAGTGCCATGAGATATGAGCAGGGGCGAGGACACGGATCCGGATCATCATCATAGGAATTGTCGCACAGATGAGTTGCTGTTGTTGAGCGTAGAGGTGTCGGGGAGGAATGAAACGTCCTGTATTGTGCCTGGTAGTCTGCAGGACTTTCATCCTTGTTATCCATCCCTGTCGTGGTCGTGTCGAGGTCACCGCTCCTTCGATGCTCATCGCGGATCGTCATCAAACGGCAGCCACAATTCGGGAAACGTTTCAGCGTCCAGCTGATCAGTGAATACGACACCATCGGCACGCGCAAAGGTTGTAAACGACCCCGCCATTCTCCAACCCAAGCGGACTCGGTGTGCCGGCACTGGGTAGTGGCCCGAGCGCACGCTCCTTGGCTGAAGATACCGATCTCATCTCGATACCGCATTCGGGAATTGGCCTCCTCAAGTGCACTTCACGGACCACCACACACCATGCTGTCCAGCCGCCTCTCCAGAAAAGCAGCGCAACTCTCGCCGACACGCTCAGCCTTCAACAAGCACGTCTCCTCCGTCGCTCCGAGCTTCCTGCACACGGGTGCATCATCACCGGTGGATGACGATGCAGCCCAAGACCTTCCGCATCTCAACTTTCGCTCGTACGTGGAAGCGCTCAAGGCGGACGGCGACATTGCCGAGATCAACGCTGAGAAGGATCCTCACCTCGAGGTGAGTGCGATCATTCGGCGCTCCAACGAGTTGGACGACAAGGCGCCTCTGTTCAACTGCGTCAAAGGCGCCAAGAACGGGCTCTTCCGTATTCTCGGAGGACCGAACGCACTGCGACACCCGTCCAAGGGCAGATACGGTCGCCTCGCGCGTCACCTCGCGATGCCTCCTGACTCTGGAATGAAGCAGATACTGGACAAGATGCTCGCCGCGAAAAAAGCGACGCCCAAGCCACCTCGTGTGGTCGCAACGGGTGCCTGTAAGGAGAACAAGCTTGTGGGCGATGCAATTGACCTCACTGCTTTGCCCGCGCCGCTCATCCACAAGGACGACGGAGGCAAGTACATCCAGACGTACGGCATGCACGTCATCCAGTCACCGGACGGAAAGTGGACAAACTGGTCCATCGCGCGTGCTATGGTCTATGATGGCAAGCATCTCGTGGGGCTGGTGATCGAACCGCAGCACATTTGGCAGATCCACCAGATGTGGAAGAAGGAAGGCCGCGACGCTCCGTGGGCGCTCTGCTTCGGCGTCCCTCCGGCTGCAATCATGGCCTCGAGTATGCCACTTCCCGATGGCGTCACGGAGGCCGGCTATATCGGAGCCATGACCGGCAACGCCATCGACGTCGTGAAATGTGAGACGAACGATCTGCTGGTGCCTGCCAACTCTGAGATCGTGCTGGAGGGTACACTTTCTATCACCGAGACTGGCCTGGAGGGGCCTTTTGGCGAGATGCACGGATATGTATTTCCTGCCGACGCACACCCCTGGCCAAAGTACGTCTCTCCCTCTCTCTGCCTCTCTTCCCTGATTGATAGCACGTACTGACCAAGCTATTGTAGGTACCAGGTCGACTGTATCACTCACCGGGACGATGCGATCCTCCCCGTGTCAGCATGTGGCCGCCTCAGTGACGAAACCCACACCATGATCGGCCCGCTGGCCGCTGCGGAGATCAGCTACATCTGCAAGCAGCACGGGCTCCCCATCATCGAGGCGCACTCGCCTTTGATCTCGCAGGTAACGTGGGTCGTGCTGAAGGTAGACACTGCCAAGCTGCGTGCATCGGGTATGGACTCGGCGAGCTTCCGAAAGCAAGTTGGGGACCTCGTGTTTAACGAGAAGGCGGGGTACACCATCCACCGCATCGTTCTCGTGGGCGAGGATATCGACGTGTACAACGAAGCTGATGTGATGTGGGCGTTCACCACGCGCTGCCGTCCAAACGATGACGAGACCTTTTTCCCGAATGTGCGGGCTTTCCCGCTTGTCCCGTACAACAGTCACGGCGGTCACAGCCCCGTGCAGGGCGGCAAGGTCGTGAGCGACGCGCTACTTCCCATCGAGTACTCCACGGGCCGCGACTGGGTGGCTGCCAGCTTCGAGGAGAGCTACCCAGAAGACGTCAAGGCCAAGGTGCT
>JAADVE010000280.1:0-23367 GCA_023334595.1 Pythium utonaiense | reverse complement strand
GATGGGTGTGACTGTGTACTCGACTCGACCACGCCCTGTCTATGACAGCCAGTGTTGCCCTCTGCAAGTTGCCGCACCTAGAATCGACAGACCCCTCGATCCATACAAAGTTTGTTGTCGCTGCTCGCACGTCTGCTCTGTACTGCATTACAGGTACAGGTACCGTGGCGGTTCTTCGTATAGGATGACCTGGTCGCCTTCTTCAAGCACGCACAATTGTCGAGCACGACCATACTGTGCATCAGTACAGCACAACGGTAGCGTACGAGTCGATCATCATGCACCCTACATCACGGCCGTGAGAAGGGGCGGGGGCAACACACCTCCAGCGTCTCGCGGCCAAAACGATAGCGGAATTCGATGGATTCGTGCCCCACAACACCTCATGACACGTCTACTTGAGCTCCCTCATACGTAGCGGTCATCTACTGCGACATACACGTCAGTGTCGTGCGCGTGACCCCCTCAGCAAAACCGCTGCCTACGTCACACCCAGAATCCGACAAAAAATCATGGCGAGAATAAATGTACTGGTTTATGGTAACGGGGTGTTCGCAAAGATCGATATTTGCACATTGGGATATTTTACAAATTGAAACTCAGTCGTATTTTACCCAATCACACGTGACGACCAGAAACAACGATGGAGACTCACAGCTCCATGGACTCGGTATCCATGGAAAAGGCCACGCTCGTGCGGCAGTATGAGCTGCTTCTCATGCATCGCCATCGATTCGTATTGAGCGACGCGATCGCTAGCATCCACGCTGTGCTCTTCGCACTGCAAGATGTGGAATCGCTGCTTCACACAACCAACCACAGCCGTGAAAAGAGTGGGCACACCACCAGCTCACGGTCGCTGCATCCGCGTCACCACCACCGCGACGCGACCTACGCAGACATCATGGATAGCATCGCGGAGCGACTGGCTCTGCTCACGAGTCAAGTGCCGGTGTTTCTGGGTGACTCGGTGTGTGTGTGTTTTTTTTGCGTGGTTTAATCGCATTTCTTGCCCACGGTCTCACTTAATCCACCGCCTCGTTCCTCTGCCCAGGAGCTGCTGGCTTTTTGTCGAGAGCTGCGCAGCTTCGTGCACCACCCAGACTTGGAATCGTTTTGGAACTTGCCCATGACGAGCCAGGAGAAGCGCGTGACGGAAAACCTGACGGCAGGGCTGATGAAGACGCTGGAGAGCAAGCGCCTCCAGCTCGAGCGCGTGGTCGTGGACGTCATGCCCACGGCCGTCGTGCTACGGAAGAAACGCAACGTACGCGCGTAGGATGGTTGTGTTTGATTGGTGTGGGTTTGGTTGACATCGTGTGAGAGTGCTGCTGCAGCACTTGATCCAACTCGTAGACGAGTCTCTGGAGCTGCTCGAGAAGGCACGCACCGCACAGTCCGAGCAGTTCGAGAAGAAGAAGAAACGGCTGATGGTGCGGTTCCAGGACGCGCTACATGGTACAGCCATCACGCCCAACGTGGCATGTGGAGCATATAAAGTAACTTCACTGACTGGTTGATGCTGTAGATCCCACGCTACAGGAGATCAAACAGCTTGAACTCGAAGTCGACACGATCGAGAAGGAGATGGCTGCATTGTTGCAGCCGCACATCGAGATAAGCCGCACAGTCACCACTGCGTACGGACTGCTCACTCTCTTGGCTCCATAGTGTAAACTGCTCTGATGCTCTGTCGCTGTTGCCAGGAACGCAAACGTGCCCAGCGGTGGCGAGTTTGACGAAGCTGAACGTAATGAAATCGATGGGTTCGTCCGCCTCGCGCTCCAGATCGCAGATGAGACTGTTGCGTTTGGCAGGTAAATCGCGTGCTGTTTTGAGGGGAGGTGTCGGGTTGGTTATCACTACTGATGCATTTGCCGTATCTCTGCTGCAGTTGTCTCGCTGACGTAAGCAGTTTCCTTCGTCGCCTCACGCTCTTTGAACGAGCAGCCACGACGGTATGATGAATACGCAGTGTATTACCCTGTTTTTCGTCTCTGGGGTTGTTGACTGGCAGCGCTGGCTACTTCCAGGATGCATTCATCGTCTGGAAGAGTGCGCTCAAGCTCAATTTCGATGGGTCTTTGGACCGAGAGCTCTTCCACGCCTACATTACGGACTGGACAGACAAGAAAACTCTCCGTGAGGTGCCGAGTTGTTCCGTTGCGTTGCATTGTATTCGATTGGTGCGTGTCTTCTAACTTGTCCGATATCTGCGCAGGAATTATTGGCGTCGAATCAGTACGAAGAGGCTTCTCAGCACGTTGCTCAACTAAAAGACCAAATCCTACAAGCTCAGACTGCGATTCAGAGCAGGTATGTGGCTGGCCATATGCTTGTCTCGAATCGCCATGTCCTGACGCATGTGAATAGCCGAAAGAATGTTGTACTGGACGATGTGATCGAGCAGAAGCTTTCCGCACAGGTAAGTCTCTGTGTGAAACTGTGGAAAGTCTTATAGAAGCTGACTATGAGGCGTTGTGGCTGAAGATTGCTCGAGTGTTCGAAGATGAGAGTGGGGATACCCCTCAGATCTACCGACTTCTCGGTTAGAGCTTGTTGAATGTAGGCTTGGATAGGTCATTCCGGGGCATACCGTCCTAGCATGCCCAGACTCGCAGCTCAGGAGCAGTAACGTTAGTTTAATTTCACTCGAAGGACACCGACTATCAAGCCTTCGAGTCGATAACGATCCGCACCTTGGGATCCATGGTATTCTCCAAGGCAAGTGCCAACACCGTGGCTATGCCTTCCACCACAGACGCAATATTGCTGAAACCGATCTTGCAATAGGAGGATGGTGAGTCGTTCGGCAAGTCCCAAGCCAATCTTCTCGATAAATCAGTCTCACGAACCAGCACTCACGTGTTGTATCTCCGAGTGAATGTGGCTGATTTGTTTTGTGCGAGGGCTCTGATGAATTTGAGATCATCCTTCGGCTTCATTGTCAGCTTTCCTTTCCACTGGCAACACCCCCTCTCAAGCAGAAGCACTGTAGAACTCTGGATCCAAAATGGCATGTCACCTGGAGCACCGTCTCCGCTGGGAGGTCCTTCGAGATATCTACATCGTTAACAAAGCTCGCGACCCACGCGTCAAGTGCTGTCCTCGCAAGATGTCCAAGGAGCTCAAGCACTTCGCTGGGTGCTTTGTCACGGCGTTGGAAGAGTTCCGCGCCACGGATGCGTCAACGTTCGCGGAGGTCGAGTACCATGATCCGAAAGTGTGGGGTGAACACGAGTTCCAGAGCAACTGTGGAGGGCCGTGGCTGGGGTACTACGACAGTCTCTTCTGGGGATATCTCGAGCTGAATCTACTCCTGGTTGACGGCGAGCAGATTGCACCACTCATGATCAAAAGCCGATACTTGACACCGGCTATCAACGTGATGATCGGATATGCTCAAGATGAACAACCATCACATATCACAGACCACCTCAAACCAATCTTTGAGGGAGATAAGCTCGCTTCTCTGACCCCACAGAACCGGAAGATTCTTCGCGACCACGCGGCGATCATGTTCCGTTGTATGTACAGCGTGAGTGGCGAGAACAAGCTACTCGACAAGGATCGAATTCGCCGTTTGTTACTCGGCTTTCTCAATTGGATCTGCTACGAGCAGGTCAAGGCTGAGAATGGAAGCTACGTTCGACTGCCTTCAAAATGTTGTCCGTGGACGTTTGAGTAGCCAAAGGAACCAACCGCAGTTTTTTCAATCTAGACAATTTCAACGCACCATGTGAATATGATGGTCATCCTCGCACGAGTTACGGCTTTCTTGGAGATATGACCTACAGCCACCGCATACTCCCACCCCACAATCCAGAGGCGTTCAACCTGCCAGACCATAGTGGCTCAGGTCGCTTTATACGCAGCGTTCGAAGCCGCATTCACGTCTTCCATGAGCGTCGCGATGGCCAGATCCACGCAGTTACCAGTCGCGTCAAACTGTGCGAGCCACCGGTTGCTGTAGCTCAGACAGAGCTTTGCAAGCCGCTTGGCGTTGCCTGTCGAGACGTTTGCAGCCTCGAACTCGCGAAGATGGAGTTGCTCGATCGCCAGGTTATTGTAGCACACAGCTGCGAGGCAGATCTTCTGCGCTGACGCTGAGCCTTCGCTTCCAGCTCCACGGTCTCCATCAGCCTCTTCCAACTTGTTATCTTCTATCATCTCGAGGATGCTGGCCATATACTTCATGGCGTCTTGGTGCTTACTCTGTGCAGACAGCAAGTTCGCGATGTGGAGACGACACTTGGCGAGGTGTGCCCAACTGCTCTGCCTCGTGTGGATCTCGTGGGCCTTGAACATGTACTGCAATCCCGCATGGCTCTTCCCACGCTTGTAGTAGTAGTGTGCGTACGTGTCGTACAAATACG
The DNA here is from genome assembly GCA_023334595.1 of Pythium utonaiense. Classification (NCBI taxonomy): domain Eukaryota; phylum Oomycota; class Peronosporomycetes; order Pythiales; family Pythiaceae; genus Pythium; species Pythium utonaiense. Next base: position 18,991 of record JAADVE010000280.1, on the reverse strand, counting down.
CGAGCAGCTCGAACCGCATACCATCGTCGACTAGAATGGAGTTGTGGAGCAAATGCTCAGCCTGTTTGATCAGCTTGAGTGCCGCTGGAAACTTCTTGTAGTCCACACACCGACTGGCAAACGCGTTGCACGTCACGACAAGTTGTTTCCAAAGCTTCGTCTCGAGGGTGTCGACACCTCGTGCTCGGACGAGGCTGATGACCAGCGTCTCCAGAGTCGTGATGCACTGCGAATACTGTTGTTTGGCTTCGAGGCGACGGATCTCTTCGCACAACTGGTGTTCACACACAGCCACAGTGCCTGTGCGGACCTTCGCTTTGGAAGGCGACGCTTGCAGACCTTGAAATCCCTCGGCGAGTGCACACCACACCGCTTTCACGGCACCAGTGCCTGCAAACCAGATCGGTTTGGGGACCTTGGGCATGTTTACGACAACCTTACCATCCTGGAGCCGTTGTGATGGTTCCCATGAGTAGTGCACGACTGCTCGTGACGGCGACTGAGTCTGTTGAGAGCCGATTGTCTTCGCGCTGCCCGAGCTCGGCACAGGTTTCGGCTTTCCGATCACAGGAAGGGAGCAAGACGTGCCTAGACGAGACCCATTGGGCAGATTGCCAGCAGAATCTACTTGGCGGGACCCAGGACGAGACGAGGGCCGATTTGCAGCTTTCGCTTTGACAGACGTTGCGTAGATGGTCAGAATCTGTCGAGCGAGTTCGTTTTCCCACTCATGCTCGTTCTCCGGTGAGTGCGCTGGAGGCCGAAGGATCTCGATGTCTTCACAAGTGACGCTGACTGGTTGTACGCTGTTTGAGCCTACTGGGCGATCAGTGTTGCTGCTTGATGGCCGACTCGCGCTGTGCTCGTGGGGTTCGTGCGACTCATCCTCTACCTGCTTGTCGGACTCAACGGAAGGTGCGCTTGGCTGATCGCGCGGTTCGTCTGCCTCTTTTCGTGAAGGCTCGCTTTCCTCTGCCCCACCGCTTGCATCATCTCCGTCAAAGGCGTCGGCCTGGATCAGCTTCTGCCGCATACGATCGACAAATGTGGTCTCTCCTTTTGCTCCATTGCGCTGGCGCTGGCCTGATTGGAGCAGCTTTGTCTCCTCCAAAAGAGCGCGACTTCGATCCAAAATCGCGAGCGTACGGTGTCCAACACGACTGCGAACCGCGTTGAACTCCTCGTCCTCGTTACTATCCGTGTGAACTTTCTCCCGCCCGCGCCGCCGATTGTTTCGTGATTTCTTTAGCCGTGTGGGGCCTTGAGCCGACTGAAGTGGTGAAGCCCGCAACGCGTCCACACGCTTATGTCTCTGCCCCTCTCTCTCAGCGATTCTTCCGTGTTGAGCTGATACTTCTCCACCATACTGCTCCCCAGATCTCTGGGCATCGTCCGTAGCCGGACTTGGATCCTCCGTATCGAATGGTTCCGTCTCACAGCGACTGACGACGACTGTTTTCGAGTTTGATGACACCGTCCTCGTTGCTGCTGGCCTTGTGCCACGAAGATCGTGACTTTGCTGGACGGGTGTCGCACTGTATGCGCACCGTTGGACGTGTGGGTAATCCAATCCGCGCTCATCCAGCGAATGCAGCACTAGCGAGTGAAGGTTTTGTTCGAGTCTGGACGGTGACTGCTGCCTTCGCTTCGATCCTTTCTTCATCACTTGAGAATCGGCAGGGGTTGTGAGCCCAGCCTCGATCAGACCCTTCATCACTTGCTGGACGATCACCTGCTGCTGCTCCTTAAGTAGCCGTGCTTGCTCTAGTTTCATTTGCTGCAGCCAACAAAGAAGTCATCAGGCTCGTGTTGACCACGCTAGATCCCTCTGCTCCACCACGCTACCTCGATCATAGCCGCCACTTGATCTGCTGGCAGCATCGCAACAGGCGGCGAGCCACTTGCGGTAGCGTCCATTGTGCTATGGATTTCCTTGCCGAATACTCTGGTGCTCGCTATTTCAAGAATACATCGGTGCTGGCTGAAAAACCCAGTTTTCCACGCGTCGTTTCTACCATGGTAGCTGGGGAGAAGACGCCGCATTGCCTATATTCAGTAACTAGCGCCGTCCGAAGCGAGAATCATGAGCGGAGATGCGCTTCGAGACGCCATTTGCGACGGAGATCTCGCCAGAGTACGCAGTCTCGTGGAAGATCATGGAGCGAGCGTGAACCACATCGACGCTGACGATGGGTGGCCTCTGCTTCTGTGGGCTGTGAAGGCCCACGAGCCCGAGTGTCTTCGATACCTGCTGTCCAAGGGAGCCAACGTCCACATCGGGGATGCCAGTGGCAACACCGCGCTCCACAAGGCCGCGTATCTCGGTCACATCGACTCCGTCCACATCCTTTTGGAGTACGGCGCTCGTATCAACGCACGAAACCTCATGCAGCAGTCGCCTGTCGATCTTGCTGAGATCTTTGATCGTAAGGACATGGTCAACTTCCTCTCGTCAGCACAGACACAGCCGGAGATCAGCAGTTAATCCTCAAAATTCAGGCACTCACCTGTGCATTTACTGCATCCATAACTGGGCAGCGTTAGTGTCAGCTTCCGCAATCTGCGTTGACTGTGATGATGTAGAGACGACCGCATTGGCTGAATGCAGATCAGGCAGGTTCGCTAGTCGCTCTCTGTCAGTGTCTTCCTCTACCAGCGTGATACCATCCACAGTGAACTTGAACGTTTGGCTGGGGCATACAAACGGCAGTGAATCTCGGGACTACCTTCCCATCTCCATCAAGGCACAGGGACAACGAACCTCTTTCCATTGCTAAAGCTCCTGGATTCGAACGCCTTGCTTTGCTCCGCGTTTGACGTGTCCTTCTCGTCACTGCACGCCCGCATCGCTGTCAGTTGTGCCTCCTATTGAATCAGAGAAGCAAGTGCGACCGTACAATTGAGCCGGAGCAACGCGAATCTGAATTCGTTTGGAGACTTGGCTACTCCAGGACGAGGGCATCGTCTCCGCCGAGTCCCACGCGTTGTTTGCTGCCACAAATCGGTGACATTAGTATGTCATACTCGAATGAGCGTGGATCAAAACGCCATCATACCGAGTGGCGGTGTGCGCTTTGCAGCAACGACGATGGGCGAGTGGTGCCGAATGAACTGCCGCAGCAGCACAAACACTTGGTCGGCCAACGCCAAGCCTTCGCCTACGCTCTTTGCCACCATCTACAACACTCCAAGGGACAGTCAGCGTGACAAACCCCCAAGCAGGGGCTAGCTGAATCTGAAGTGCTTGCCTTGTCGATCGGCCGGAAGGAGCCGACGTGGTTGATGACGACGAGACGCTCTAGCCATCCACAAAGCAACTGCGGTCAGTGTGGACGCCCTGAAGGATGTGCTAGACCAGGCAGCGTACGAGCAGGGGGAGCGTCCAGAAGCTGGAAGTGGACGTGGTTGAGCGTCGCCAGCCACTGAAACGAGTCTCGACAGCGATACACCACAACACGATCCAGAAGACGGCGCGCAGTATCCTAGCTCAGCACGGGTGTCAGTGCGTGCGTGTGAATCGCACAGACAGAGGCGACGTTACGGTGCGTTCGTCGGGGTCCTGCACGGTGGCGAGGAGCTTTTCAAGCAGCACGCGGGCCAGCACGCGCGGAGAGAGCTCGCACTCGTGGTCGAACACGACCACAGCAGCACTGCCCGCAGTGTCGTCGTGCAACGCCGCCCCGTCGCGCGTGAGGAACGCCGCGATCGCGTGGATCAGCACGAGCGCCCTCGGGGTGCGGTCGTCGCCGCTGACTTCCAGCACGTGCCGCGGCTGGTAGCCGTCGCTGTCGCTGGGGGCACCGCCATGCATCGACGCAGCTCGCACAGGCGCATCTAGGAACGAAACACCAGTGAGGAATCCGCGCGTGGGCCGCCGCGCGAACAGATCCAGCGCCGTCTCATCCGCCGCCCACAGCATCTTCGTCAATGAGCTTTTGGCGACGGGTCTCATCAACCGCATCGCCACCGTTGATTGGTTGAAAACATTCCCAAACGATCTGTGATTGGATGAAAATATGATCCTTTACATACGGTAAAAACCATATTTCACCATTAAGTTGCACGTATGTCGCCGTAGAACTCCGTTCCCGCATGTCTTTCTCCATTTGCAGCGCATCCGGAGCCGCCCGAGACGAGCAGCTACACGACGGAAATGGCAACTTTCAACGAGGAGCTCCTCGTCGAGAACGAGAAGGCGCTGGCTGGTAGACACCCCACTCTGTGCAACTGCTCTGGGGTCCATGCTCACGTTGTGCGCTTGCGCTGGACGGCTCTGTAGGCTTCGCGAATGGCGACACCAAGGTCGTCTCGCCCGAGCTGCTGCGCGTGCTGACCGAGATCAAGCAGACCGGCGTGCCCTACTACCCGTGGCCTCAGCTGCGCACCGTGCTCGTGTTCAAGCTCAAGGCCGCGCTCGACGAGGTGCGCGCGGCCGACAAGAGCACGGCGGTCGCGGTGGGCTGGAGCCCGACCAACAAGAACAAGTACGACGAGCGCCGCGACAACCTGGCGGCGCTGCTGGCGGCCTTTGAAGGGTACGCGCTTCTCTGATCAAGGTAGCTGGAGTGGTTTTGTACAGATATTGACCTGGAGCTGCTGCGTGTAGCCCGCCGTTCACGCTGCAACGCCTCACGGAGGTGATCTTGGAGCCGCACAAGACCTACAAGAGCCTGAACAAGCTCTTCAACGCACTGGAAAAGGTCGGGCTTTGGGGCTGTGTACTCTTGTGTTGAGCGCGCTATTGGAAACTCATTCGTATGGTGCTGGTTTGTGATAGCTGCTGGCGGTGACGTCGACCATCCCTGTGGTGGATCCACGCAGCCAGCCCCAGCCGACTGAGGACGAGAACGAGCCGCCTGCTCCTCCGACGATCACGATCTCTCCAGTCGCTGCCCCGACGGCACAGGTCGTCCAGGGCAACGCCGAGCTGGACGTCGTGGCTCGCGCGCCGTGGTCAGGAGGAGAAGCGTCGTCGTGAGGCTCTCAACTCCACCAATTCGTGGTCCACGTCTCCCTTTGAAAACGAAATCTCAAGACGCGTTTAACGAAGTAAACAGGTTCAACACTATCATTTCGACAGCCTCTACGTATGGTAGCTCACTGCGAGCATGATCCACATCACGAACAGGCTCTCTGGGTACACGTAGCACCGCACAGCAAGTCCGAACTGCGCGCCTCGGCCTTGGATCGTCAAGATCTCGGCGGCAATATCGTTCTCAAGCAGCGTTTTCATGGCGTGCTCCGCGAGTCCTGACTTGAACGTCAACGGCACGGCCTGGAATGTGGAGCCTTCTTTGACGAAGTGCTTGATTGTCTGCTGGAAGAGGTCGTTCTCGAGCTGTGGCACTTTGTGTAGCCTCTCCATCTCGTAGGAGTTGAGAGCAGGCTGAAGATACAGACTCAGCTCTTCACTCCATTTGGTCGTGAGCCCTCGAGCGCGACGCTGTGAGGTAATCTCTCTACGAAGAGAAGAGGTCCACTGTTGTTCTCGTGGGATAATAGAAGCGTGCTCGGGTGGTGACAGTGTGACAGGTGTCGCAGAAGACGGAAGATCGGCGATGCGACGTGGATCGAGCGACTTCCACGCTGTTTCATCATCCAGGTCGAAGATATAGTCGCTGACCTTCCACTGCCGAGACTGCAAGCTCGCGTAGAATCGCGTGGGGCTGAAGATGCAGTCGATGCTGAGGTATCCGTGACGAGAGGCAGTGCTCGTCGTGGCTCCATTAACTCGTTCCCGGACAGGATAGCGCTCGCCGTTGATGGATTCCCAAAACAAAATGCCCCTATCAACAGAAAACCACGCGTGAGACGTCAACACGTATAAGAAATCCAGGAGAAGTGAACACAAATCATACTCAGGCTCATTGCGACGCTCAGGATCTCGGGTCAAGACCCACACGTGGCCTACTTCCGATGCCGATGAGCTGCTCCCTTGGAGCTTCTCTCGACCGAGACGTTTGTGAGATGATACGGTGCCAATACAAACGTACGCATCGAGCCCAAAGCCGAGTAACAGCGACGCAAGGAGTATCTACAGAGCACACACGTTAGACGCCTAGTGAAGGCGTGCCTGGTCACTGCTACGCACCGCGTGGTCCTGGACGTCTCCCTTTCCGACGGCCAGTGTAGTCGATATAGACCTCCAGGCCTCGTCCGCGACTCCACCGACGTTGGCTGCAGTCTCCAGAGGTATCAACGCGACGAACCGCGCGGCTTCGTTAGGGCTCCGTACTGCCAGAGGTGCTCGCAGCGTAGCTACGAACTTCGACACCATGCGGAACTTGCCTTCCTCGTCTTCTGCAAAGAGTTTGACCAGACGAGACCGGTGAGGAAGGTGAAGCCGATGGTTGTCCAACGCTTGCTCTTCGTCCCGGACTCGCACGTTCGTCTCCAGCGCGTCCATTTCGCTTCGATACTCGTGCCACCACTCCTTGGCGTGGCGATAGAACGCATGACTCAGCGTATTGCGCTCAAGCGTTTCTCTGTTTAGGAACGCCGTGACGTCCTTGGCTATTGCCGAAGTCCGTGCAAAGTGCAGGATGTCCAGCCGGACATCGAGCGTTCCCACCGGCACTTTCATCTTGTCGAGTAGTTGGACGGGTACGTGAACGAGCTGCAGTGTGGAGCAGAGCACGCGTCGCCAGTCGAAACGATGCGTGGAGATCAGTTCTCGGCGAAGTTCGAGCCAGTGAGCGCCAGTTGAATGCTGGAAGCTCGCGACTTTCTTGGCGATTTTGAGCAGTACGATCTCCACAGGCTCGTCGACGAGGCATAGCGCCTCCCACGGCGCCACAACCTCAATCTCATACAAACCACCACTCTTCGTGCGACCGGATCGTGTCCTCCTCTTTGAGATTGCGAAGCGGAACGTTTCGTTGAACTGCGGATCGACTGTACACGCCACGTCTTGCGAGCTCAGCCGTTGGCCTTGGAAAGCTACCACCACGCGGAAGAAGTGGCGCACCTGACCAATCTGATGCTCTGTGATGGAGGCAAAATCCTCGTCATGTGCATCGTCTTGTGTGAGCTGATCCACAAATGCCCGTCCTCCAGCTAGTCGAAGGAAAAGTGAAGGATCAGGCGACTGCGGAGTATCGTTCTCCACTTCATCGCGATCGTTGCCAATGGTAGTGTCCTTTTGGTGCTCTCTATCGTGCCGTATCGCATCCAGAAGCTGCTGCACCAGCTCGCTTTGCAACACCTCTTTGATCAGCTCGTCCTCCGTAGCAAACGGGGCGTCTGTACTGCTATCTTGCCCCACGACGTCCGCTTTGGACGACGCCTTGCTCAAGATCAGTCCACGGATCTGCTCGTACACACCGTCCGCGTGGAGTTTCGCGTTGATTGCGGAGCGAATCGATGACACCTTGGCGGCAGTCGCCGTGGCGTCGTGGTTTGTCGGCTCCATTCCGCGACGTCAATGATCGGTGCTATTGGATCCGATACCACTTGCCGCAGATTGGCTGCAAATACGAACGGGCCCTTGGCGATTGGCTGGAGAGATGCAGAGCTTGAAACGCCGCGTCGTTTCCCCCCTCCCTCTACCCACCCATACCGACGCCCGCCGATCTCTCTGTTTGTTTGCTCTCTCCGCTGCCATGCGAGGGCACGCTAAATTTACGAATTGCGCTCGTGTTGTCTCGTCGATGCAATCAGACGAGAGCTCTTGTATCACTAGCGTGTGAATCGTGGTGGCCACGAGCAACGTTATGCCCTCCTCACACAATGATGATGAGGACACCCACGCAGGGCCGTCGTTCCCCACGGTTGATATCCGACCTACAAGCCGGGAGGCGTGGAGAGAGGGCGATGTTGAATCTGCGTGTGCATCACAATCCGTCGCAACACATGGGGAAACCACATTGGAGAGTGCCGCAGCTCCGAAGATTGACGAGCGGCTTCGGTGTATCGAGGAGCACAACCGAGCGATCCAAACGCAGCTCACAGCGACCCAGCAAATGATTTTGACACTCACAGACCTCGTGCATACTCTCCAACAACACCAGCACGATCACCTTCCTCCCAAGCCTTCTGACTCACAGCAAAATATCCCACCGGCGTCTCCTCTCATACACAGAACAGCTCCACACTCGCCAGGCGCATCATCAGCGGACGCTCAGAAGAAATCGACGGGTAATGCTGCGCCGCTGAGTCGAGTAGCCAGCCACGAGGATATGGACGCCATGACCCGAATGATCAGTATGAAAGGCGTCCCAGTCGATGAAGAAGAAGAAGCTGCGACTGGTGATGTGCTGGCCCCGCTGACGCTTGCGTCCGCCGTCTCTGTCATGCGTAAGATCGCACGAGCCGCCTCCATGAAAACGCTACGAGTGCCTGAGATGGTGATGCCCATGATGACCCGCCGGTTCTCAGTGAGCACGTTGGACTTCAGCAGCAAACGTGACAGCAACATCCGACGTATCGCACGCTGGTCACGGAATGTGTTTGTCAAGCCGCGCATCGAACCGAACGTAACGAAGCGGGACGTCCAGGAGGCTCGCCAAGAAGACCCGATCACGAGTAAGTATACGATCCGCCACGACTCACCACGGCGCCTCGCGTGGGATGTGCTTGTCATGGGCATCATCTTCGTTGACATCGTGCTCACGCCATTCACGCTGAGCTTTGACTTCGACCCGCCAGGGCTTGGCGTCTTCAATGCAGTGGCGACGGTGGTCTTTGCGACGGACTTCGTCATCCAAGCCTTCTCCACGTACCTCACCAAGAGAGGCCAAGTGATGTCCGGTCCGAGCAACACGGTACCACACTATCTGCTGAGCACTTGGGCGGTTGCAGATTTCCTCTCGTGGTTTCCGTTCGAGTACCTCGTGTCGCCCGACCAAGGCCGCTTCCTCGGGGTAGCGAAAGTCATTCGCCTCGTCAAGATCAGCCAACTCGCTAGGCGCTTTCATTCGTCCAAGAAAGCTGGTATCTTTCGGCTCCTTCGGCTGCTCACAATTGTGTTTCTGGTGAGCCACTGCTTGGCCTGTTACTGGAACTGGGTTGCCAAGGAGTGGCGAGTTCACGAGGACGGCTTCTTGGACCTCCCGCGCAGTTCGCAGTACTCGCGCTGCTGGAGTCTCGTCATCGGCTCGCTGAATGCCAGTCCACCGGCCATGTTCACTCCGACCGAAGAAATCTCCGTGTCCGTGTTCATGCTGATCGGAAACTTACTGCAAGCGAGCGTATTCGGCTCCGTTGCAGTCCTCATTTCCTCGTTTGATGAGGAGGAAGTCGCCTATAACAAGAAGCTCATCGACACTTACGAACGCTGCCGCTTACTTGACATCCCTGACCAGCTCGCGGATCGCATCCGGACGTACTACGAGCATCTCTACCGAGAAACCCACAGTGTGGACCCGGATGCCGACGCGTTTATCAACGAATTGTCACCTGCATTAATTTGTGAGGTCAAGTTCCAACTGTATCGCGACATGGTCAAGCAGATCCCGTTCTTTTCAGCCACGACGATCAACCCCGTGGTCATTGAGATGCTCATCCTGCGACTACGCACAGTCATCTATATGCAGGACGACGTGCTCATCCGCAAGGGCGAGTTCGGCGACTGGATGGGCTTCATCGGCTCCAAGGGTTCAGTGGGTGTGCTAGATCCCAAGTCCGATATGCGGCGCATTCTCCGGATCCTGCGGAAGGGTGATTACTTTGGCGAGATGGGACTCTTGCACCACACCAAGCGCACGACCACCACTGTTGCGCTATCCTGGGTGCAAATTCACGTGCTTTATCGCAAGGATTTGGATCAAGTCAAAGGCCAGTACGCCGAGGAAGCCGAGAGCCTAGAAGACGAGATCAAAAAGTACCTCAAGTCGCGGGTGGACAACTACGCCTAGTCGCTACGATACGAACGGAGCAACAGCATCATAACACGAGCCACCGGGAATGAGACCTTCGTTTAGTTAGCTGTGGGTTGATCTGGTCAGAAATAGTCATAGGTAGAGTTTGAAACGACGTGGTGAGGACTCCGGATGTGTCATATTGGGACTTTCAACGGCTGCTGCCGTTATCCACAGCTCTTCACTGACCAGAGTGGAGGCCGATGCCACAGACCGATGGCCCATCCACTACAGTGATGCCGGGCTCACCGTCCGACATGAACTCCCTTTCGCCGTTCGAGGAAAAAGCAAAGCGAGCAGTTGAGAATGGAAGCTCCGTCACGCGGAGCGATGGTCGGCGTGCGGACAGTGGTCTCACGAGAAGCGGTCGGCACCCCAGCAAATCAGAGCACTACCGTCGTCTGGAAGACCGAATGGATGAACTTCAACAGCAAATGGCGATCACGCAGCGCATGATCCAAGACCTCGCAGAAACGGTGAAGAGGCAGGCGCGAGAGCCTCGGGAGCCACGGGTGAGAAGCTGCTCATGTCTTAGGGATTCGACGGGATTGATCTGACCTTGTGAGCGTTTGCAGGCTGCTGCAGTGCGCCAGAATTTTAGGAATCTCTCCGGAAGAGCACTGGCAAACATGCTCGCGACGTCAGGCGTTGGACCGAGTACTGCCCCATCGTCGTTACCCCTAGCGACGACGATCCTGTCGGCGATGGAATCAACATCTGCGACGAAACCACTCCCACCCCCTCCGGAGAACGGCAACAATAACCAGTCGGAGTTGGTTCCACCGCAAGGAACCATCGTTGAAACCCCAGAAGAAGCAGTGACAGTGAGTGAAGCACCGCAGAGAAAATCCAGTAAGGTGGCCTCCATGAGTGGTGGGCCTCGGCGAATGAGTGCGTCAAATCCAGTTGTGATGGCCGGTGAACGTGCTGCTTCTCGACCTGGAATGGCGCTTGCGATCGCCCATGCTACAACGTTCGTCCAAGAGATCTCGTCCATCGCAAAGCTGAAGAGCATGGGTTCCAGCTTGCGGTTTAAGCCGCTCGCCGTCACTGGACCCACCATCACGAGACGCTTTTCAATCAGCTCCTTGGACACAGGCACTTACGAGCCACGAGAAGGCTTTACGCGGCGATCTGTGAAGTGGATGAAGAGCATTTTCAAGCCCCGCGTGGAGCCCTCGGTTGCTCCGGATACCATCCAAGTTGTGCGTGGCGACAGCACCCCGATGCATCCGCTCACGATCCGTCACGACTCAGTGCGGCGGTCCATGTGGGATTCGATTGTTCTCCTCATGATCGTTTTGGACATTGTGATCACACCGCTATCACTAAGCTTTCGGTATTCCCCAGACTGGATCAAAACCTTCAACGCCATCGGCAACGGAATCTTCGCGACGGACTTCTTCGTCAACATGTTCTCGTCCTACACAACCTCCCACGGCGTCTTGGTCTCGGGACCACGTCGCACAATCCGCCATTACCTCCTCAGTGTTTGGGCACTGGCAGATCTGCTGAGCTGGTTCCCGTTTGAAGTCTTTGTTTCATCCGACAGAAGTCGCTTCCTGGGTGTAGCTAAGGTCATCCGACTTGTCAAAGTGAGCCAGCTCACTCGAAGAGTCCATTCTTCAAGGAAGGCCGGGATATTCCGCTCCATGAAGCTTCTGGGGACAGTCTTTATCGTGAGCCATGCGCTGTCGTGCTACTGGAACTGGGTTGCCGACGTCTGGCGAATGAATGAAGAAGGTTACATGCTCAAGACCTTGGGACAACAATACGCGCACTGCTGGTCGCTGGTCATCGGCAGCCTCAACGCCAGCCCACCAGCCATGTACACAACGATCGAAGAAGTCTCTGTTGCGGTGTTCATGCTCATTGGAAACGTCCTCCAGGCGACAGTCTTCGGTTCCGTCGCCGTGCTCATCTCCTCATTCGACGAAGAAGAAGTCGCCTACAACAAGAAGCTAATCAGCACCTATGAGAGATGCCGCTTCCTCGATATCCCGGAGAAGCTAGCACGGCGTATCCAAGGCTACTACGAGAACTTGTACAAGGAGACGCGCAGCGTGAGCCCTGATGCTGATGCATTCATCAACGAGCTGTCGCCTGCATTGATTTGTGAAGTCAAGTTCCAACTGTACCGCGACATGATCACGCAGATCCCGTTCTTGTCCGCCTCCAACATCAACCCGGTCGTGATCGAGATGCTCATCCTTCATCTGCGGGCAGTCATCTATATGCAGGACGATGTGCTCATTCGACAGGGAGAGTTCGGTGACTGGATGGGTTTCATCGGCTCCAAGGGGTCTGTGGGTGTACTCGATCCGAAGTCCGAGGTCCGCAAGATCATCCGTGTGCTGAAGAAGGGCGATTACTTTGGGGAGATGGCACTGCTGCAGCGTTCCAAGCGGTCAACGACAGCTATTGCTCTGTCATGGGTGCAGATCCACGTGCTGTGTCGGAACGACCTGGACGATGTCAAAGAGCAGTACCCAGAGCAAGGCGAGATTCTAGAGGAAGAGATCATCAAGTACATGAAGGCCAAGGTCACGTACAAGTGAGTAACCGGGTGGGAGTTTCTATTGGAGGCAGACACGGTAAAGACGAACCGAGTGGTCCGAACTGGCACTAGCCAGCAACATCGCCTCGGACGAAACGGAAGACCACGACAAGCGGGAGACTGTAGACGACGGCGTGAACTCGGCTGCAATCTCAGCTGCGAGAGTACACGAGGCGCTGGAATCCGCCGAAATAACCACTGTGAATAGAGAAATCGCACCAGTCTCAAGGCCCACGGCGAGTACATACTTCTTGCTGTTGCCGTCTTGATCTTCTTCCACAGACGGCGCGAACGCCACGGCCGTGACAGCACTGTCGAAGCTCACAGAGGAACCACGTTGCACCCACTTGGACTGTCCAGGGATCTTGCCCCACAATGCGAATGTCTGGTCCCGAGCACCCGTAGCGAACATAGTCGAGTCAGGCGCCCACGAACAGCTCCAGATGATTCTCTTGTGGGCCTTGACGCGATCCGCAAGAGCGAAGCTGTTGTCTTCTCCTCTCGCGAACACACAGAACTGACGGTCTTTCGAGACCGACACGAGATACTCGTCGTTGGGTGCAAAAGCGAGTTGAACCACGGAGCTCTTGTGACCTTCCAGAGGCGCCTGTGCCGCGCTCCAATCGTTCGTGTTCCACAGCCATACGGCAGCAAACTTTTCTTCTCGCGACTTACAGGCAGAAGCGATCAAAGATCCCGCGTGGTTCGACGCCACACACAGTAGCTCGTTTCCGTGGCCGTAGAGCTTGCGCTGCTCTGGCCACAGGGTCTTCTTTGCCAGTGTATCGCCCACGGGGATACGAATGCTCTTTGAATCGCCCAGTGAGGCGTACGCACCTTGGTGAGACTTGCCCTTCTCCGCCTTTTTCACAGTCGACTTGTTTGTCAGACTCAACTCAGGCAGATACGCATGCTCGATGCGAGCTACTTCCGTGGTATCCGGCGCCACCTTGGCTTCATCTTTCAGAGCCGTCACGAGCGCATGAATATCGTCAGGAGCCTCAAAAACACGCAGGATCTTCTCGTCCGCGCCACACACAAACCGATCGTTGTGACCTTCTTCCGACGTGGCAATGAACGAGCCACAGTTGATATCGTAGCCGTGGACTTGGGCGCGAGAGATCTCGTGCCACGACTTGTTGGAGCGCCAAGGAGCCAACACGCGCGTCGTTTGATCCTGCGACAACGAGATCAGGTAATCACCGCTTGGCGCCCACGAGATGTCCGTGACGGGAGATGTGTGGCCTGTTGGAGCAGCGGCAGGGAGGAAGATCTTGGATGGGGCTGGTTGCTGAAGCCACCGTTCAAGCTGGCCGGACAGGTTCAGGGCCAACAGGTCGATGCTTTTATCAGTAGAAGGCATCACTACACTGGACAGCACGCCGTTTCCGCCGTGCTCTCCCACACGCAGTGAGGGAATCCACGCGCCGTTTGAGCCAATACTGGCGTTCTTCTTCCACACGATGACTGTGTTGTCCATCGATGTCGAGACCAACGCCGCCTCATCATCGCCACTCTCCTCTGCGCTTGGAACGAGCGTCCACACAAGCGACGTGACCCAGTCTTCGTGTGCAATGAGCAGCGAGTCAAAGCTAACCGTGTACAGCGACGTCGCTCCCACAGCCTGGAACCCAGCACTCGACGCGGACGCCACGGACGCCGCCTCACCCTCCAACGCAGAAGCGCTGATCTTCCACAGACGCACGCGGTGGTCCTGCGATGCCGACGCGAGGAAGAGCGCGTCTCCCGACGAAGAGGAGCTCTGGCGACGCTCAAAATCCACCGCGCGGATCCATCCGCGATGGCCTTCGAGGGCAATCAACTGCTTGAGACCACCGCGAGCGAACTCAAACAGATACACCTTGCTGTCCACGCCGCCAGCCGCCACGAGCACGTCTTCCTCTTGTACGTTCTCGTCGTCTTCGTTTCCTAGCGTCGTCCACGTCGTCGAAGCCAGCGTCTCCATGATCATCTTCACGCCGAGCTTCAGCACGGTGACGCAGGCCACAGCAGCCTCCTCTCTCAGCGGATGCACGAACACCGCGACGTGGCCGTTGGAGAATGCAGCGAAGTACAGCCACTGGTAGCGCGTACGCACAGCAGTGACCGCCGAGACAGACTCGGACGCGATCTTCTCGCCGTCGGGGCCTCGCAGCGACCGGAAAGTCCATGTTGAGGACTCCGTTTGGACCCACAGCAGCACGTTTCCCTCGGAATCGCCAGCGAAAACGCGTGGAGCAGCACCACCAGAGCCAGAAGCAGCGGCTGGTGCGTGCAGGAACACACTGGTGATGCGCGTGGCGTCTCTGGTGGCGCCGCGATGTTGCAAAACGTCACAGATCCGCAGCAGTGACGGCGTGCGGCGGTCTCTCGTGACGAGCACGACGCCGTTCTTGGCGCCGAACGCCGCGCAGAGCACCGACGCATCGGTCGCGAGGCTGTGGGGCAGCGCGCGGTTGGCGCTGAGCGCGTTGGAGATGGCGTTTCCGCCCACCGCGACGTGGTCCAGCGTCACCTGCATCTTCGATTCCCACTGCGGATATTGGACGACCAGCCAGTGACAAGATATGGAGACGAGTGGCTGTGTGCCGTATCTAACAGGTCTGGATTAATGTGGACCACCTGGATAACGTGTGTACTGATACTGGGAGTTAGCGAGACGATGAGTTCAACGTGAGAGTTGATCGTGCCAACCCACCGCAACCCACCGCTCGCTGGGATGCGTCTACAGCGTTGACATCCCTCGTGACACGAGTCGTGTTCTGTATCGGCCACGCTGACGGATCTGCTCATCTCCTGACCCACGCGACTGATGGATTCTATGAGGCCCTGACCAACTACTTCGATCACGGTCTCCGTTACCCAAGAAACTGCGTGGGTCATATTGTAGACTGCAGGTACGCTGCGCTGAGATCCGAAGCTCAGAGCAGTTCATCGTGCGAATGGCGATGAAACACCCAGTTTGGTATGAGAGGCTCTCAACTGCATCGTGACAGTAAGGAGGCACGCGCGTGCCTATGGCAAGTCAACGCGCTGGATGTCGCCTTCGGTTTGTGAAAGCATGTGGGGTTGTCTGCGTGAGGACGCGTGTTGAGCTCCTGAGCCGGGCATGGATAGAATATGCACACGTACTCCTGCAGCCTCAGCTGGTTGCTCGAGCGCATCAAGCTTCAATTCCGTCCGTTGACGGGACGTTGGACACTTGCACCCGAAAGTGAGGTGTGTCCAACGTACCACTTACGATGCCGTCTCCCAGCTCTACGGGAAGCTCCCTTGGGGGAGCTATGAGCTGGATCCGTCTAGTGAGCGAGGCATACCCGGCTTCCTATCATCCCAGTCACTCTCACATTCGCACCGTTCTTGCCTCAGCAAACCGACTTCTTTCTTTCCCTCTCCCTCTCACCGCCAGCGATGCGTATCGCTCTGCTTATCGCCGTAGTGATCTCCAGAGTCTCGGCACTCGACATCAATGGCTGGTACCCATGCGCCCCGACCACCAAGCCCAGAGCGGGTGATGGAGCGGATGATGTTCCAGAGACTCACTTCGACGTCCGGGACAACGTCAAGTTCGAGTGTGCGCAAGTTCCCATGCCGTTGTGCCACGAGGGCGTGTGCAAGGGTGAAGACGGCGAGAAGATCCACGTCTTCGTAAAGCGCCTTGCAGCGAAGACAGGCGGTGCGGTGCAGAATGGCAAGCCTACCAAGTCGCTGTGGTTTCTCGCTGGTGGACCAGGTGGTACATCAGCCGCCCGTGCGTCCCGTGCCATCCAATTCATCAACTGGTATAGTACTCCTTTCATACTAATCCATATTGTCATGTTCTAGTGGAGCCATACATGTACGCCACCTACAAGGAGCACAACGGAACCGTCAGTATGTACACCATGGACCACCGTGGCACTGGTCGCAGCAACTTCCTCGACTGTGAAGCTGCCCAAGTCAACACGGATGGAAGCCCGGATAACACCAAGATCACCGGCGAAGAAATGGCGTCATGTCTGCAAGACCTCAACTTCCGCTACAAGAACAAGGCCGCTGCCTTCTCCATCACCAGCGCGGCCCTGGATGTGAAGAAGATCATCGAAGGTCTCCAGCCAAACGAGGACGTGTACGTAAATGGCTTTAGCTACGGCACGACGTTGTTGCAACGCCTCGTGCAACTCAAGCCAGCTCCAGTGCGTGGCTTCATCTTCGAAGGCCTGGGCCTCATCACCAACGAGAAAGACAAACTTCAAGGACAGTGGTCGCGTTGGGACGAACAGAACCTCCCATCGACGCGCCGTTTGTTGGAGGCGTGTGCTGATGACGCCAACTGTCCGCTCAAGTTCCAGAACAGGTCGATGGTGCTGGAAGAAGTGCTGGCGATTTACAAGAAGCTGGACGAGGAAGTTGAGACCAACTTGTGCTCCAAGTATCTCGTCGGACAAGAATTCTTTAAGAAGCCGTCAGCTATGTTACGAGAGTTGGTTGTGGTGCTCGCTCCTGATCTCAACAAGCGCGACTACATACCTCTGGTTTTTGCGAAGATGAAGACCTGTACTCAAGAGGACCTGGACCTGATTGGTCCACTGATCGACCCGTTGTACGGTTACGACTGGGGTGTCCCAGCCGATGGGGTAGCCAACAGCACCAATGCTACTTCGTCTGCGGTGCTCGCTCGCATCAGCAAGCGGCGAAGGCTGCAGTCACGCGCGAGTTCGACTGCACCAAAGCTATTCGACACTGTGCGCAGCACCAACACACTGTTGAACAATGTCATCCTATACTCGGAGTTGTACGCGCCTGTACCATCAATCAACGAGCTCAAGCAAATCTACAACGCCAACCCGCTCAGTCGCCCTGACGGCGTCGTCACGGAATTGGATGAAGCAATTGTCGAGCTGGTCGGTGTCGTTAGTCAGACGACTGATTACTGCCGTGCCACTGGAAGCCAAGAAGAAGTCTGCAAGGCGGTTGCTTCCTCCGTCCCCAAGGGTCCGGCATTCTCGTACAAAGTGGACAAGTACTATGACGCACCACTCAAGCTCACCGACAAGGCCAGCGTCCTGGCGCTGAATGGCGGTCTCGACTTCCAGACACCAGCAGAGTTCGGCGAGCTGCTCATGAGCAAGCTCGTCGGTGGCAGGGGCAAGAAGTCCATTACGTTTGACTACGGTGGCCACTGCCGTGGTGAGGCGACCGCCGGGTCTATGAAGATGCCATGCCGCAACTCCATCGTGAAGCAGTTCGTGGCCAACGATGGTGACGTGACGAAGATCGACACGTCATGTCTGAAAGACCAGCCGAAGCCAGTGTTCCCAACGACGATCGCTGCTTAGACAGGGAATGCAATTGGGACTTTCGAGCCATGAGGTCGTGGATGACTGCAGTCTCTGAGAGGAACGCTGCGTTCGAAGCCACCAAGAACATTATCAAGTTGACGTGATACTGTAAGAGCAAGATACGATCGTGTCGTGGTGACCTGTAGTTCTGGATTGAGTACAACCATGAAGGAATACATCGAGTCACAGTTCATGAACCCTTCCTGACCATATCTTTTCAAACTCCGAGTGACAGGGCGCTTGGTTTGATGGCTCTGTGGCAGTCAGTGTCCCACTCGTTGAGTCGTGAAGCGCATGTACCCACGATGGTGTGATTGTTTCCCATCTATCAGAGCCGTTGTCAAGAATGGTGCATCTCTTGATGGAGCTCTCGTATTGGGAGGAGCGCCATCGTGGGTTCGGTGCATGGCGCGTACAGTACTCGTTCTTCACGGCCAGAAAACATGCGCAGCGTCATCCTTCCGTGCAGTTGACATATTCTAGTACACCCTCAATGCCCCGCATCGAATTCCACAGGTGCGCTGCAGTCGAACAAACCGGAGACCGTCGCTGATGTGTATCTAGTATAGCAGGCGATCCCTTGGTGCTGCTCCTTGACATCGCACGTCAACAGCTCATCAACGCCTCACCGAGGCAGCTCGCGGTGAATGGCAACTGCCGAAAGCTTCCTCTCTTTCGCCACTCACTTTCCAATTCGCCTCCACCCCCTCAAGTGTTCAACCACTCCCTCGTCGCCTGGTTATTTTCATCATCGGCCATGCGCGTCGCTCTCCTCTTCGCCACGACACTAGCGGCCGTCTCCAGTGTCTCGGCGTTCGAAATCAATGGCTGGTTCCCATGTACTTCCACCACCAGACCCCGTGCAGGAGATGGAGCTACTGACGTTCCAGAGACTCACTTCAACGTCGGCGACAATATCAAGTTCGAGTGTGCGCAGGTGCCTATGCCATTGTGCCACGAGGGTGTGTGCAAGGGTGAAGACGGCGAGAAGATCCACGTCTTCGTAAAGCGCCTTGCTGCGAAGGCAGGCAGCCCGGCGCAGAATGGCAAGCCTGCCAAGTCGCTGTGGTTTCTCGCTGGCGGGCCAGGTGGTACATCAGTGGCATGTACGTATGTCGTATTGGATTTATCTCTCGTTCTTCAACTGGTGCTGATCTTCGCTATTGTGTTCTAGACGAATCACGCATGTACGCCGCCTACAAGGAGCACAACGGCACTGTCAGCATGTACACCATGGACCACCGTGGCACTGGTCG